>JAGFPH010000005.1:465767-504203 GCA_018207615.1 Philaenus spumarius
TGATTCGACCACGCAGCTGAACCGCTGACGTGAGTTGAGCAAATTTACAAAATTAAGTTTATAGGCCTATGTTTTAGGGTTTCAACCAACAATTTGGGAAATAGGTCTATTCGCGGCGGTGCTGAATAGCTGCAAAATGCTTTGCACTCAATTCCGCATATTGGGAGTAACTTCAACACACAAAGCATTGCGTGCTTCGCACGCAAACGCCCGTATTGGGAGTATCTTCAATAAACAATGGATTGCGTGCTTCGCACGCTAACCCCAAGGTACCGTCTACTTTTATGGCATTTTACGTTTTGATCGATTTTGGAGGAACCAAGCAAGCTATAAAGTCGCGTAAAAAAAACAAAATGTGCAGAATAACATCCTATTTATATTTGTAGAAAAAACTGTAAAAAATTCATTCTCGTAGGAAAAATCTGTAAAAATAGTTACTTCCGTTCAAAAATCATCCGGTTGTTGGATTGTTTTGGCTAACGAACTCATCCGAGCGGCGTAGACAACCAACATGTGTACCTAATTTGAACCAAATCGGACTTAAAATGCGCTAGAGTGCGAACACATTATATTATATATATTATTTGTATTATTATATATATGATTTTTAATGACACCCCAAAACGTGTTCTGGGGACCATGATCGGTGCTCATTTGTCACTCCCGACCTTGGGTCTTACGATAAGGGCCACTGCAATAGCTCATTTTTATGGTATGGTATAGTTAAAAACGACATGGCCTTTATCTTTTTTGAGGTTTGCGGTTATTGTTTTCATTTTGCTTGGAGGCATTCAACTGTTGAAACTCGATAATACCAATGAATACAGAACTTATAAGAAGCGCAACGCTGTTGGAGAATAATCAACCCGGTTGGTTAGCGCCAAATCGAGCTTAGCGAGACAGCCGATAGGCAGCGCTGCTGGAAATGTCCACCCTTCTGTTACCGTACTTATTAATTCTCCGCGCCAGGTGTGAGTGAGACATATTATAATGGCTGGCTCATTCTCTGTCTCACTCACACTTGCCGTACCGACGACAGTAGCGCTCTCGTTGCCTAGCGGCTGCTTCGCTAAGCTTGCCAGATTCAAATAAAACTAGGCTGAATCTTTAACATACGTTACGCTTTTTATAAGTTCTGTATTCATTGATAATACCTTATTTCCCGTCGTGCAAAAGCCAAAACAAAATTACGTTTTGCTAAAAAAACTTACGCGGATTTAGTAATTCTAATGCTAAATAAAATAGATTAATTACTTTTGTTCTTAATATTTCTACCTTCAGGAATTGAAACGAGTTTAAAATGTGTGACAATTCATATTCAATTTTCACCATTCAAACAACATTAAAAAGATATAATAGATGTGCATGATAAATACACAATAGTTTCATGTTCATTTCTTCACAGATTGCGAAAGAACAATTAACCGGGACTAACTATTCTGTTCTAAGCTAAGCCAAACAGGTTAGGTTGCCAAAATGTCTTGTTCTATGATGTGTTTCATATAAATAGGATACTTTACGCTTTATCAAGAAGTGCAATCACAGTAACTTGCCACGACTTGTGTAGACAAATCCGGTTTGATCGTCTACAGTTGTTAAATAATACATACGGCCTTTAGAAATAAGGCTCTATTTCATCTCCACCACAGTCTTGGGTCGATTCTATTTAACAATAATTCGACCACGCAGCTGAACCGCTGACGTGAGTGGAGCAAATTTCCAAAATTAAGTTTATAGGCCTACGTTTTAGGGTTTCAACCAACAATTTGGGAAATATTCAAGACGGTGCTGAATAGGTGCAAAATGCTTCGCACGCCATTCCGCATATTGGAAGTACCTTCAATACACAAAGCATTGCGTGCTTCGAACGCCATTCCGCATTTTGGGAGTAACTTCAACACACAAAGCATTGCGTGCTTCACACGCCAACCTCCGTATTGGGAGTATCTTCAATACACAATGTATTGCGTGCTTCGCAATTGGAAATGTTCGTATTGGTAATATTTTCAATATACAGTGCATTGCGTGCTTCGCACGCCAACCCCCGTATTGGGAGTATTTTCAATACACAATGCATACATAATAATAATATACATATTTTCTTTTCACTGGGAGCTAGGAGGCCCCCCTCTGCCCATGTATTACACTTCCTGCTTGGAGGTAAAGAGACGCATGCGTACAAGCACACTGCTCAGTCTGCGGTATTTGGCGGAACTAAACCTACTTGACTTTCTTAATACAAATGACCTCGATACATGATGCTCGCGCATGTCGGCAAGGTCTACTCTAAACAATCACCAACACATTATATTCACGCATGTTACATTTCGCCACTTGTTCCGTCTAGACAAAATTGCTATCTGATTACCCAACCGCTTTACTATATCCAGCAAAAATATCAATCTGTTCTTTTAAGCTCTAAAGCCAAACTCTTATTTAAAGAGAAACAAATCGCTATGTAATTAACTAGGGGAAACCGCTGTTGGAACCTTCTATACTCATAATCATGTTATCTTTTCTTTATAATAAAGGTGTAGGATTAATAATAACCCCAAAGTTAAGATGGTAAATAATGTTAAATGTTCAAATCAAATTTTATTATTTTGTATATTTTATAACAGCAGTAGTGATAAAGGTTAAAAGAACAAGCAAGGCTCAAATATACACTTCAATAAAAACCTAACCTAAAAGTTAGAAATACAAATAATTGCTACAAAGTTTGAAATCAGCTGTAATGGAAATATTGAAGCAAACAGCTGTTTTATCTGCTGTTTTATTCAATCGGTTGCTATGGTAATAAATGTAAATACATGTGTTAGTTCATCATTCTAGGCCCAACCTAAGTTTTTTCCGACTAAATTTACAAATATTGAAATAAGAAATATTTTTACTAAAGTATTAAACTTAGCCTATATTATTAACAAATATAAGTTACTCAGGGATAGTGTAGCTTTTTATGGTTACTATTTTTTTCAATCGGTTCAGTAGTTCCAGAGATTACCCCCTACATACAAACTCGTAGGGGGTACGAACACACAAATTTTACCTCTTTATAATATCATGGGTCTGCTCCAGTAAACGAGAAAGCAACCGGAAACGCAACCGCTTCTCACTGTATGCTTATCTAAACAGTGCAATTTCTTGCAGCTGAACGCTTTGACATTGCCTCATTTCAAACCATTTTATAAGTCTATCTTTTGTAATTGAGTGTTGAAAAAAAAACTGAATATTCTTCATAAAATTTCGGATCCAGCTTGCAAATTATTTTTCATTATTAATTTTTTATTGTGTTAGGAAAAAAATTCAAACTTTGTACTTACAAAATTTCAATTACATAACAAATCGAAAGCATTTAAAAAAATGTAAATTGCAAGACGGATGCGTATTGTGACTGTGCTTAAAATGAGACCTTGCAAACAATTTTATGATAAAAAGTAAACGAAATAAATGGTTTGAAATTTAACATTGCTCTTATGGGATAAAAATCCAAGATGGCCGCCACTACAGCAGACCCTTAATATAGGCCTAGACAAAAAAACTAACACACCTGGATTTAAATGGTACAATCCTAAAATAAGTCGAACACGCAGCTGAACCGCTGACGAGAGTCGAGCTTTATATATTTTAGGATTTCAACCATTTGGGAAATTGATGTATACTCACGAAGGCGCTGAATAGCTACCTATTTGTAAGAAATATATTAGTATAATTTGTTTGCTTCTAAGCCTCCATCTTCGACTAGCGCGCTACTTCGTTTCACACGCTGCGAAAAAACTCGCTTTGAGAGTTTGCACCCCGCCCTCGGGGCCTTGCTTATAGACAGCTTCGCTTCGCTCGCAACGTACAAACTCGGTCGTCGGCCTCGGAGCAAAAGATGAACGCTCGGTAAAATCCCCCGCTTAGATTTGAACCGGGTTCTTTTATGGTACAGTATTTTACGTTTTAATCGATTTTGTGTGAACCAAGATCGTGTAAAAAAACGAAATGTGCAGAATATAACCCTAGAGATAAAATCTCAAAAAAATTTCATTCTAGGAAAATCACAAAAAAGTTACTTCCAGTCAAAAACGTGCTTCCGGTTGTTTTAATTTTTTTGGCTAACGAACTCGTCCGTTTTTTTGGCTAACTAACTCGTCCGAGCGACTTTGACAACGAACATGTGTACCAAATTTGGACCAAATCGGACTTAAAATGCGGCCGTTAGAGTGCGAACACATATATACATACATACTTACATATAAATAAAATTGATTGTATGTGATATCAAAATACAAGCTTTTTTATAAGACCATATGGTTATTCTCACAATAAAAAAACCCAAAACACACATTTATACATTTTTTGTCTGTCTGTATGGCCCGTAATATTTAAGCAAATTTTGAAGAAACTTTCATTAACATGCAGAGGACTATTCAGAGAATATTTTAGGCTACTTTTCATTCCGAAATAATGGAAATTTCTGTAAAAAAAATAGAAAAATTAAAAAATATGGACATATGTTGGGGATATTGCGTGTCTATTTCGATCTACATCTTACAATATGTACAGGTCACCTACTCCCACCACCCAACTGAAGTCCAAATGCCTCTGACCTAATCAATCATCATTTCCATAAAAATACATAGTACAGTATTAAACATTTTTTTAAATGTAAAAGTTGTGAACAAAACTAGTAAGCCCCCGTGAAAAATCACAGACAGATTGGTTAGATACACATCAGAAATACATAATTGAAAAAAATACTATCTAAAAACAACAGACTTTATCTAGATCTAGCTATGATGACGGTGATTTTTAACTCGGTAATTGTGTACAATTATAAGGATTGTAAAACTGTAGGCCTATTTGTTAAAATTTTGTATTTATATTCATTATTATATATCCAAATAAATATAAAAATATTATATTTTAATTGCTTTCTAGCTTCATATTGATAGATAAAATGATTTAGAAGTTATTAATATTACCATTGACTATATAAGATATAGTCAATGATATTAATTACTAGCTGACCCATACGGCATTGCCCATGGTGGTTGGTATTTTCAGTCTTTTTAACGTAATTGTATTCTTTTTAAGTGTTCAGTCAGTGAGTGGTATTTGGCTTTTATATATATAGATCTTAAATAATAAAAGCACTATTAATTGTCATAATAGTAAAAGATCTGAAATTATGATTTTAGTAACTTTGATCCCCCCAAACCCCCTCCTAAAATTTCGAAATTTTTTATACCCTTTCTTAGCGAACGCCTATGGCCCTAAAGGAAGCTACACACCAAATTTCATTCCAATCCTTTCGGTAGTTTTGAAGAAATCGTTTTTTAATAATTTTGATCCCCCCAAACCCTCCCTAAAATTTCGAATTTTTTTAAACCCTTTCTTAGTGAGAACCTATGGCCCTAGAGGAAGCTACATACCAAATTTAATTTCAATCCGTTCTGTAGTTTTTGAGAAATCGTGATGAGTGAGTGAGTGAGTGAGTGGTATTTCGCTTTTATATATACCGGGTGTCCCACGAAGAGGTCCTTATTTTTGAATTGATATGACAGACGTATAGAGCGCGCTACAGACTTGAAATTCTACAGTAGTGACTAACACATAGCCTATATATGTAAAAGAAATACCCCTGAGTATCAGTTAATTCTGACTGATCCAAACAAAATGGCGGAAAAACAAAAAAACGACAAAATCAGCCATCGTATTTTAAGGGTAAACCTACTTTTATTTAGAATAGGAACAGCTACAGCTGTTTAGACTATTTTAAATCTATCAGCTGACTGCGTGTATCCACAACAATGGACATATTTGGTAATAAACATTGGCATTTGTTATTAAGTTGCATTGTAAAGTGTCTTATGTACCATGCCGTTTTCAACCGAGCAAAAAGTGAAATGTTGTTCCTGGGCTATTGCCTTTGAAAATGATTATGAAGCAATAAGGTGTTTTAGGGAAAGGTACCCAGGTGTAGTTCCACCGTCAAGGAAATCTATTCGTAAGTGGAAGACTATCCTACTAGAAACGGGGTCAATACAAAAAAATACTATAGATCCTCCAACATAGAAAATGAAGAAATCGTATGTGCTGCTTTCATGGAATCAGGTATAACAGTTTGGGCTGCTGTTACCAAGGATGGTGTTTTGTCGTATGACATATCCCGACAAACAATGACTGGAGAAAGGTATGCATCTGTTTTAAGCAATCACATAATTCCTCATCTTTCTCAGCCTGAGATGAAAGACGTTTTTTTCCAACAGGATGGAGCTCCTCCGCATTATGCTAATGTGGCCAAAGCAGTTTTGGACCAAAATCTTCCTAACCGTTGGATAGGTTGTGGCAGCAGCTTCATGGACTGGCCCCCAAGGTCTCCAGACTTGACTGTTTGTGACTTTTTCTGTGGGGTTTTTTGAATGAGAAGGTTTATTGTCATAACATTGCGACAGACGATGAACTAATGAGGTTGATCGAAGAGGAACTGTTGTTGATACCTCGAGAGTTGTTCAGCAAAGCGTATGACTGTTTTCTATTTCGTTGTCATCAGTGCATTGCGATCGGTGGACATCAGTTTGAATAAGGTTTATGGATCAAATAGATTTAATTTATTTATGAGTTACTTATATATTTAATTCCCTAACGTTGTTTAGTGCTTAGTAACATCGTTAAAATTCAATAATTATGTTGTTACACTTGCAAATAAAACTATTTTAACGAAAAGGTACTATTTCTTTGATATCCCGTCATTTTGTCCTAATGTGTCAGAATTAACTGATACTCAGGTGTATTTCTTTTACATATGTGTATGTTAGGACTGTTGAGTTTCAGGTTTGTAGAGTGTTCGGTGCATCTAATATATTAATTCAAAAATAGGGACCTCTTCGTGGGACACCCGGTATATAGATAATAGCCTAAAGAAATTAATAATGGAATGTGTTTATATGTTATACGAAGATGTACGAATCTTTCCGAAGTTAAACGAATGGGTATCTTTTCTTTAAACTTGTATAAATGAATATATTGATAACAAAACTTTGTATTTATATGCATTCTATAAACTCAAAGCAAATCTTATAACGTATTACAGGTTACAATAGTTCTTTAACTCATAGTTTAAAAGAAATCAACTTCGCAAGACTTATATTGATTGAAGTTGTAATCATAACCCCAAAGTATAATCTACGCCAGGTTTTGTTTAAGTATTACAGATGACGGGCGAAATCGGCTGTTATATTATGTTGTTACTCACGTACGTACAAGCTGACATACACTCACTTTTATAGGGGTTGATTAGGGGTTTTCTGGTTTGTATTGGCATCAATATGTGTCTCCGAAGTGGTTGGCGAGCGAAGCGTGCAAGGGAAGAGCCCCTAGTATATATAAAATGTCTAATGACATGTGAAAACGTGTTCTGTGGACCATGTTCGGTGCTCATTTACTACTCCCTACCCATAAAGGTCTTACCATAAGGGTCACTGCAATAGCTCATCTTTTCTATGGAAATTCGAAAATAAGCTGTACAGGGTGACTATTTTAAGTGTGCCACCATTGGTATATCAGAAGCGACAAGATTTACAGGACACTTTAAATGGGGGACTTCACCTACTATTTAGTGGCCATTACAAATATGAATTTGAAATTTCGAAAATATGCCGCCATTTTTCGAATTTATTATGAAAAAATCGTAAAGTGTAGGCCTACATAGTACTGTAAGGAACTTCTTTGTATCATAGCAACAAAATGTGTCACAAAACATTTTGTTGCTATGATACAAAGAAGTTTCTTACAGTACTATGTACGATGTAGGAGAAGAAATCTGTAAAAATAGTACAGTTGTCATGTAAGCTATTTAGGTACTTTTAACAGAATAGCTTTTAACTTAAAACAAAAACTAATTAATCTAAATTAAATAATTATGACTTAAAGCGGGTTTTCAAAGTGTCCTCCATCTTCATAAGTACATGCGTGCGCACATAAATACATCTTCTACACAATACACAGTGGTTGCGTTAGTGATTTTTTAACAGAATTAAGTACGTTTTTTGTATAAAATGAAGTATTTATGAAATTGCAACAGCTTTTGAACATTCCATTGTAAAATATATTGCAGTTTGAGTAAAATTTTATTGTTTGCAAATTGAAAATAAGCCTCTAATATTTGTTGAAATAAGAGTTTCTGAAAGTTTCAGCGCTCCTAGCGGCTAAATGGTTAAGTTTATCATAAAATCCCCAAGAATAAAAAAGTCTTAAAATCTTATATATAGACCTAAAATTCTCGAGTCACAATGTTCGTTCCCGTACTCCTCCGAAACGGCTTGACCGATTCTCATGAAATTTTGTGAGTATATTGAGTAGGTCTGAGAATCGGCTAACATCTATTTTTCATACCCCTTAGTGATAAGGGCTACGTCCCAGTGGCCCTCAAAGTTTCAATGTTAATCTTATGGAAGGTCAATCTTAAGGAAGAAGAAGAAAGATTTCTTTTGATTTTATCATGGGCACAAAAAACAGCTGTTCGTATGAAAAGCTTAAAACAGCTGATTTTGATTAACAACTTATTTGGATCAAAAACTGAATATAATTTTAGGTTAGGCCTACAATGAACATTTTTTTTTACAATGAACTAAAACGCTTGGGCTAATTATTAGTATGAGGTTGATTTGTCTATCCGTGCAAAGCCGGGTCGGGCCAGCTAGTTGCATGTAAAATCCAAATTCATCATACAAAATAGGGGTTTCCATAATAAATTCAAAAAATGGTCGCCATATTAGAAAATTGCGGCATATTTTCGAAATTTCAAATTCATATTTTTAATGGCCTCTAAAAAGTAGGTGAAGTCCCCCATTTAAAGTTTCCTGTAAATCTTGTCGTTTCTGATATACCAATGGTGACACACTTAAAATAATCATCCTGTATATTAGTGCCAGGAATGTAATGATATAACTTCTACAAACTGAACAGCCCGAGTGCCAATATTTACCTAGTATTATTTATCACACACTAAATGATTACAGTACTGCGATAACAACTTTAACATACATCGCCATCTTGACATTCCTCTAGGCGCCATGTGTTAATTTATTTCTCACATTTACCATCAAAATCAATCACAGATTTAATAATAAATTATACGTTAGTAATTTTTTTGGTTCTGAAAAACAGTTCATTACAAATAGATGCCATCTTTACAATAATTCGACCACGCAGCTGAACCGCTGACGTGAGTTGAGAGAATTTCCAAAATTAAGTTTATACGTTTTAGGATTTCAACCAACTATTTTGGAAATTGAGCTACTCATGAAGGTGCTGAACAGCTGCCTGTGTGTACGAAATATATTAGTAGAATTTGTTTGCACCTAAGTCTCCAGCACTCCTTCGGTCCTCTCGCAGCGGAAAAACTCGCTTTGCTCGTAGAGTTGGCCTCGAATCAGAAAATGCCCCCACGTGGATTTGAACCGGGTACTTTTATGGTATTTTACGTTTTGATCGATTTCGGGGGAACCAAGCGAGCTATAAGGTCGTGTAAAACACAAAATGTGCAGAATAATATCCTACATATAATTTTTTAGATCAAATCTAAAAAATTGTCATTCTCGTACGGAAACTTTCAAAAATTAGTTACTTCCTGTCAAAAAACGTACTTCAGGTTGTTGGATTTTTTTTGCTACCGAACTCGTCCGACGAAGGCAACCAACGTGTGTACCAAATTTGGACCAAATCGGACTTGAAATGCGGCCGTTAGAGTGCGAATACACACATACATATCATTTTTAACGACACCCCTAAACGTGTTCTAGGGACCATGATCGGTGCTCATTTGCTACTCCCGACTTTAGGTCTTACCATAAGGGTCACTGCAATAGCTCATTTTTCCAACGGATATTCGCTAATAAGATGAAACTATCACAAGTAGCTGGAATTTTAAGACCTTGGACTATGCAAATTCCATTAAAATGTTGGTCTATCAATGGCTTTGTATTGATTTTATTCAAATCTAAAGACGCATTTCATTAAACAGGCCTGTATAGTTTTATGTATTTTGTACGGCTTATATTTTCCAAGTCTTTATTTTGGTAATAGCCTACTCTACTATTAATGGGCCAAATTGAAATTACAAAATATTCATTTTTTAAATATCATAAAATTTCAAGTTGACCCAGTAATAGTAGATTATTATCTTTATTGTAAGTAGCTTGGCTCACGTAAGCCGAATGTTTTGATGTACCGAGTAAACAGGGACGACCACGCTAACGACTGCGTCACGCCGCTCCCCATTCATTAAATCTTAATTGAACATTTAATAATACCAATAATAGCAACCATATTGTCTGCTATGTGTTTAAAAAATAGATGTTTGTTAAATGTTCTTGCCTGAAATCTTTTAATGTGATCTAAACTATTCTATTATAAAAAACCAGTATCTGGGGATAAACTTAACTTCAATACTTTCTTGTTCATAATAACTTGGCAAGAATGACAATCTGTACATACAAATAAAATTCAAGTGTCTGTGATTTCAAGCTCATCTTGTTATTCCCACATTACCAAAACCTAAACACATATTTATAAATGTTTTGTCAGCCTGTCTATTTGTGTGGGACGAATTTGACGATACTTCCATTAACATGTAGAGGACTTTTCACATAATATTTTAGGCTAAAAATATTGAAAAAATGATGAACAAAATTAGGGATTTTGTGGACGAATGTTGGGTATGTGTCTATTTCGATCTGTGTCTTACATTGTGTACAGTTCACAACTACCCCCACCACCCAACTTATATCCAGTTGCTTCTGTCCTAATCGATCATCATTTCCGTAAAAATAACACAATATACAATAATATGTTTGCATTGGCATCACCATATGTCACCGCAGAGGTTGGCGAGCGAAGCGAGAACCCTTGAAAAACATATTTACATCTGTGGCAAACACAGATAAAATACAATAAAATATTTGTCGAATCTTTGAACTACAATTCCAAAAATGTGTACAGTTGTACAACACGATTTTTTGTTGCTATTCTAGAATTGTTATTTGAAACTAATTTCCTGAATGAAATGTTTATTTTCAATCATCCTCACAATTATTAAACAACACATGTCGGAGGTCACATTGCTTTAGGGCACGAAACCATTATCTCTGCTTTTAATTGATGTTTCCAATTATGCTATAACGTACTCTCTGTTAATGTATCATGTAGGATGCTATTACACAAAATATGACATAGTCAAAAGGTCCCTTATAAAACAACGATGGTTACGGGGCTATTCGGGTGCTGAATTTGGTCATATTAGTGAAATAGTAATAAAAAGCCCTACGTTCGACTACAAAATTTGTACTTTCTCCGTTATTTACGAATCTATTATTAAAAACGATACATATAATGCCAGGGGCAAAGCCCCTAGGGTACAATAAATTTGAGATTAATATCTTTTCTATTTCTTAAAATATTAAGTACTAGTGGACCCGGCAATGCTTTCCTATTGTTTGATTTAATTTAAATGGTAGTTATTCCATTTCATTACATTGACTTAAGTAATCGAATTGTAAAATGGTTTCTATCCCACTTAAGAAAATACTACACAAATTTAGATTTATAGTTTGTAAACCTTTACAGATAATACAGTAAACCTTTTGTTTGCTTTTACCTAATCTAAAAAAAAAACTGATATTTGTAAAGAATTAAAAAAAACTGATTCTAAACTAGCCCAATTGGTTGGCTATAACGTAGGCCTACTCTCTGTTAATATATCATGTAGGATGTTATTACACAAAATATGAAATAGTCAAAACGTCCCTTATAAACAACGTTGTATTCGGGTGCTGAAGGTGGTCATATTAATGAAATAGTAACAAAAAAGCCCTACGTTCGACCAGTAAACTTGAGTTGTCTCCGTCAATTATTCAAAACTATATATAGTTGATTGGTCTTAATAAAATAGTCTAAAAAAATTTTGTTACTTCAATTTTTTTAACAAAATGTATAGTTTGCAATTTATTTAACACTGAAAATTTTCAACTGCCGCCATTTTGAAAAGGATTGTTGCCGGAAAACTAATTTCTAAAGTAAAACGCACCCAATGTACTCATGCCCAGTTTTATGATTATATCTGAAACCGTTTCTAAGACATTAACTTGTTTCAATATTTGTAAATTTAGTCGGAATAAATTCTTAGGTTAGGCCTAGACTGATGATTTAACACATGTATTTACATTTATTACCATAGCAACTAATTGAATAAAATAGGCTACATAAATAAAATAGGCCATCGTTCATTTTGATAAAACCCTTTTTTATTTCAATAATTTGTAAATTTAGTTGGAAAAAAATCTTAGGTTAGGCCTAGACTGATGAATCATCACATGTATTTACAGTTATTACCATAGCAACCAATTGAATAAATTAACAGACAAAACAGTTGTTTGCTCTAATATTTCACTTAACAGCTGATTTCAAACTTTAAACCAATAATTATTTGTATCTTTAGGGTTAGGTTTTTATTAACGTGTACACCTGAGCCTTCCTGGTTCTTTTAACCTTTATTATAACTGCTGTTATAAAATATACGAAATAATTTGATTTGAACATTTAACATTATTTACTATCTTAGCTTTGGAGTTATTATTCCTACACCTTTATTATAAAGACAACATAACATGATTATGTATATAGAAGGTTCTAACGGGGTTGGCGTGCGGAGCAGGCAGGGGTTTCCCCGAGTATTATATAAAACCTAAATTTCAAACCGTTCTGACTCCATTTTCGTTTTCTTCTAATGTAATAGTCCAAAGTCACGTGGTAGTTGCACACGAAAAGGAAAGTAATAAAAATGGAAAGCCGTTAAATACGAAATTTAAGGGTTTTGCAGCGTAGTTTTTTTATAACTTTCATTAATAATATATCTAGAATGATGTATTTAGGTAGGGCCTAGTTTTTTATTGAAATACGTTTTTGACGTGATAAAGGTGATTTGACGGAGTAACGTTTTTACGTATAAATCGATTTCTGTACAATTTTCTCCCTAGGTAGACTTCTTATCGCGAGCGAACTTCTAATTTCCCAATGTACGACGCAATAACGCTAAATGGAGTTCAGAAATAAAGTTAAGACGTATCCACTTCAGGTTTACAAAGCGAAGCGGAAACTAAAAACAAAAAACACTGTAAGCATTTCATAATACTTGGCAATTGTTTAGACTTTGTTGGACGATTGCCACAGTTTACGCAGTTATTCTAAATCTACTGTAAATCCATATCAACAGGGTTACAAGACTGCGACCTTGAAACAAAGCGTGATAACATAACCTTCAACTTACCGTATGTCAGCACGTGAGTGACAGTCTCCATGGGAACTATAACCGGCGTCTGTCTCTGACGGGACGGATTGACAACAACGGCCACGGGAATAGCCGACGAACAGCTAGCTATCGCATCCATGATTAACGTTTACACTCTCACTGCACAAAAAAATCACAACAAACACTGCAACCTTTGCATTGTAAACAAACCAGGTCGATCCGCGACAGTGATAGCGATGGCACTGAATTATCAGCTGATGATTTCAAAGATGTTCAACATTTATCGGACGCTACGCGCAAACTCCGAATCGACAATCACTTGATCGGCGACAAAGTTGTATATTTAAACGTTTTTATAATATCTGATCAGCTGTTATTAATCGTTGCTAAACACTGTCAAAGACTGTATACAATAAACACTACATGCTGACAGAAAAGCTTGCGATCAACACTTCACAACTACTTCGAATGTTATGAACCCGTTTGCACTGCTAACGCTGTTCAACGGATTTTACTCGAACTAAGAGTAGGCTTATCGATAATTGAGAGTACGACTTGTTACGAATATTAACATAACTAAGTGTGTTTTGTGTATAATTTAAAAAGAGTATAATATTCAGATTATCCAGATAACTATTTTATAATGTGTACAACTAAGCTATACATGTTAAAATATGTACTTACACCAAACAATATACCGAACTAAAACACGTGGTACCGGTTAATAAGGTTATGTTTATAACAAGGTGGACAACTATCTCTTAACATTGTCGTGTGCATATAATAAAGTGCGTGTTATGAGTTGGTTATTAACTAGTAATAAATCCACTGATCATGAATAGCTCTCAATTTTTAATCACCTAGGAGCAAATTTCACTTTACTAGCTTTCCTCGTTATTGCCCTGATAGGTTATTAAATCGGCCAAGGTGTAAAACAACACTATAGAGGTTTCCGTTTGCAAATAAAGTATACAGCTTTTTGGGACAGAATATAAAGTAACAATTTAAGATTCATGTTTCTTTGGTATCCAACGTAATATAATTAAGCTTAAATGCTTATTTTATGTCCATCACGCACTTTCTTCTCTTTTTATATGCGTTTCGGAGATTTACGACATTAGATTATTAACTTTTTTAATAGCGTTTCAATATGTTCTCAGTGTTTGTGTTTATGTGTTTTTTATGTAATGTTTGACGACCTCGCAAGAGTGATATGCGTCTGATGATGGAGTAAATCTCCGAAACGCGTCATATAAAAAATAAATAAAGTCACGTGACGAACATAAAGTAAGTAGTTAAGCTTAATAACAATTTATAATGGCAATATTGTTAATAATTTTAACAAACAATTGTAAACAAAAATCTAAACATTTAGCCTAATTGCTAACAAAACTAGGTACCTCAAAATAAAAGAACAACATTTTTTTAAATCAGAGGTTCTTGAATCTACTAAACCTATCCAAAAATATGCTAAAATTAAAATTATGTCTTCCTCAATAACTTCAGAAATGTTATTTATACTGTTATTTGACTAATGAATCAAAATGTCTTTGTTAAAGTAATAAAGACCTATTTCACTTAATTTATACTTAAACTAGGCAGGGCTTCTGCCCCTGCTAGCCAACCCCGCAGCGACCTATAGTGATACCAATGCAAACATATTATTGTATATTGTGTTATTTTTACGGAAATGATGATTGATTAGGACAGAAGCACTTGGATATAAGTTGTCTGGTGGGGGTAGCTGTGACTTATACGTAATGTAACACATATATAGAAATAGACACGCAATATTATGCATTTGTCCATAAAATCCTTAATTTTTTCATAGTTTTTAAATTTTTTACATGAATTTTCAATATTTTCGGAGTAAAAAGTAGCCTTAAATATTCTCTGAAAAGTCCTCTCTACATGTTAATGACAGTTTCGTCAAAATTGATTCAGCCATTCCTGAGATTAGTCCGGACAAACAAACAGACAGACAGACATAAAATCTTATAAATGTGTGTTTAGGTTTTGGTAATGTGTGAATAACCATATGAGCTTGGAAGAAAGCTTATATTTTGAAATCACAGGCAGACACTCCAATTTTATTTATGTGTATAGATTGTAGGAGTGGTAAATAGCTGATTGGTTCATTCAACAACTCGGATTTGATGACCTTGAAGTCGCACTGTATGCTATCCCACTCACAGTACTCATTTACATTTTGTCGTAGTCTTTGATGTTGAAACATTGCAGTCAAATAGATTTTTATAAAAGGAGCATTGGATTCTGCATCCTAGAATTTTATTAACTTACTTCAAGCAAACTCTGTTACATGTCACCTCTTAAATACAACAAACTGCCAAACAGATTTCACGGATGACAGTAAATTGAGGTAAATAGATCACGCCTCCATGAAATGATATATATCATGTGTACGCTATCAGCAAGGCACAGATGTGTTCATAAATCGGATAGAGCCGCCAAAATCTAAAATTAAATGCACTATAGCAAACTTGTGTCTGTAATAAAATTATACTATTTTAAAGCTAATTGTGTGAATAAAATGCATTCGCAATAATCAAAACACAGAATGGTAGGCCTACATCTAATATAGATTGCAGCTATAATTCCACGCTACACTATTCAGTAAATAAACCTACTTGTTACATCCAGTAAACCATTAAAACCTATAAATTTTAAGCAAAAATGAAAGTAACGACAGTCATTACCCGTAAAAATAGTTTCCTACACAATCTAACTAATGTATTATTCGGTTACTAACAATAACACAAATTACCAATCTAACTAATGTAATATTTGATTACTACAATAACACAAATTACCAATCTAACTAATGTAATATTCGATTACTAGCAATAACACAAATTATCAATCTAACTAATGTATTATTCGGTTACTAACAATAACACAAATACCAACCTAATTAATGTAATATTCGGTTACTAGCAATAACACAAATTATCAATCTAACTAATGTAATTTTCGATTACTAGCAGTAACACAAATTATCAATCTAACTAATGTAATATTCGATTACTAGCAATAACACAAATTACCAATCTAACTAATGTATAATTCGGTTACTAACAATAACACAAATTACCAATCTAACTAATTTAATATTCGGTTACTAACAATAACAAAAAATACCAATCTAACTAATGTAATATTCGGTTAATAACAATAACAGAAAATTCAATCTAACTAATGTATTATTCTGTTACTAACAATAACACAAATTTCCAATCTAATTAATTTAATATTCGGTTACTAACAATAACACAAGTTACCAATCTAACTAATGTAATATTCGATTACTAGCAATAACACAAATTATGAATCTAACTAATGTATTATTCGGTTATTAACAATAACAGAAATTACCATTCTAACTAATGTGTTATTCAGTTACTATCAATAACACAAATTACCAATCTAACTAATATATTATTCGGTTACTAACAATAACACAAATTACCAATGTAACTAATGTATTATTCAGTTACTAACAATAACACAAATTACCAATCTAACTAATGTAATATTCGGTTACTAACAATAACACAAAATACCAATCTAAATAGTGTATTTTTCAGTTACTAACAATAACACAAAATACCAATCTAACTAATGTAATATTCTGTTACTAACAATAACACAAATTACCAATCTAACTACTAATGTATTATTCGGTTACTAACATCAACACAGATTTAATTACCAATCTAACTAATATATTATTCAGTTACTAACAATAACACAAATTAAGTAAAGGGCATACTAAGTATTACGCATAATAATTCTGGAATATGTCGCACAGATTTTTTTTAATTCATAGTAGCCTACAACAAATAAATGTTAATTTTTATGAAAGCGTCTTCCTCGTGACTACCGGTGTCTTCTCGTTGTTTTCGCTTTACCTAAGCTGTACTACAGTCTCTGGAAAATTTAAGTGAAACAAAAAATAAGAAAAATTCCAAAGATAAAAGTTTAACGAAGGTTAAAACAAAAATTAAAAGAGGAGGAAATAACAATGAAAAATAGAGAATTTCAAATATAAGAGTGAAAGGCTTAAGTACGTATAGGCAAAGAAATGCACGTGTCTAACAAAAGAAATACAAGAACCCAAGTACAAATATACAAGACCTTTGTAAAAATGTACCTTGCACACAGCATTGGTGTATCTATAGTTCTGCCCACACAAGTACAAACGTTGCCCACACAGACTTACTGCCAAGGTCTTGCGGCCCTTGAAGTCGAAGAGGGACTTCATTTAAAGTGCACAGTAACTGCATGCTGATCGGTGACAAACTTAAAAACCGACTACACCCGTTAAAATAAATTTGGTTTGTAAAAAATTTAACTTTTTGAATAAGGATAAAACATGACGTTTAAATGGTAACTATTGTTTAGCTCCAAGTTGTTGAAGAGCCTTTGAAAAAACGAGAAAACTGAATTTCAAGTTCAATTTACACAAAAACGGTTGGGCTTATTTTAAAAAATAAAAGAAAGCAGTTGTGGGACTGCCGACAAAGAAGTGAAAACTGTAATGAATATAGACAATCTTGTTTATGTTATTTTAATTTTTTAAGATTTCAATTTTAAATGTGACAAGATAAAAATAGCACAACTTACACAATGAGAAAGCACAATGTCCATTTCAGAGGTATTACCAAGTAAACTATTTTAACACAACTTACAAAATGAGGAAGCACAATATTCATTTCAGAGGTATTACCAAGTAAACTATTTTAACACAACTTACACAATGAGGAAGCACAATGTCCATTTCAGAGGTATTGCCAAGTAAACTATTTTAACTCAATTTACGAAATGAGGAAGCACAATGTCCATTTCAGAGGCATTACCAAGTAAACTATTTTAACACAACTTACAAAATGAGGAAGAACAATGTTTATTTCAGACGTATTACCAAGTAAACTATATATTCTGTGTACTATAGTACATTCAGCGAGTGTTTGCAGTAAATCGCTGGGTTCTGTGGCAATTTTGAAGCTTTAAATTTATACTTTTAATGCGTTTTTTAGTTAAATTTTAAATTTATACACATGTTACTTAATAAAACATTATCCATGTCTTTCCCTATCATCCGTCATAGGTGGCGATTTACTGCAAACAGTCGCTGAACGTTATTACTATATATATATATATATAGTAGAGCGTGACGGTAAAATCCGATTCACCGCCCGCAAAATTTTTGGACGCGATGCGCCTATAGAAATTTTTACTTCAAAAATAAAAAGAATAAAAACGTCTTAGAATTGTGTGCAAAATACATAAACGGAAGAGCAAATAGGAGTTTCTGCCAGAAATTTGGCGAATGGAAATGGCGGTAAATTTTCAAAATTCACATAATTGTTTTTGCCCACAACAACAAAGACGAAGCCACACATTTACCATTGGTGTAAAATCGATGGTATCTGAGATCCCAATGATGGCACACTTAAAAGTACATCACTTTGTGTCACTGAACTCCTCCTAAACGGCTGGAACAATTTTGATGAAATTTTGTGTGTGTGTTTGAGTGGGTCCCTGGATGGTTTGGATTCACAATTGGAAGGGGTTGAAATAGGGTTGCTACCCCTATACAATAAATATAAATTAAACTAACTTTCTACAAGCTACAAAGCTAAAATTATGTAATTTTTACTTTCTCCCCCTATACCATAGTATATGGAGAAAGTATTGTATTCGTCAAAATTTTTGAGTTTGAGTTTTTGGTGGAAATATCCGTTTTGGGTCCCCCTGAACCTAAAAAAGTGGTTTTCGGAGTGATGTCTGTGTGTGTGTGTGTCTGTGTGGGTGTGTGTCTGTGTGGATGTTATCAGACCTAGAGCCTAAACCAGTCGTCCGATTTTGATTAAATTTGGTATGGAGGTACTAATCCACGGTATCTCCAGGCGTTTTTTTCATTTTTGTGAATTTTTTATTTTTAAGGGTAATTTTCCCATAAAAACCCTTAAAATAACGGAAAAATCAACGTTTCTCAAAAACGGCTCTAACGATTTTGATTAAAATTTTATAGTTTATTAGGGACCTAAAGTACTATAAACTGTAAAATTTTAATCAAAATCGTTCGAGCCGTTTTTAAGAAAAGTTGGTTTTTCCATTATTTTATGGATTTTTATGGGAAAACAACTTTAATACAAAATCACCTCTCCTACCCCACCCTACAAGTCACCGTGAATCTGTTTAATAATTTAAATATGTTTGTGAGAAAGTATGTGCCAGTTCCTGTTACCGTTTATTTTTTAAGGGATCGAAAATATTTGCAATTTGATTACTTAAGTCAAAGGGATGGAATGGAATAACTACCCTTAAAATTAAAGAATCATCCACATACTTTTTCTATACTCTCAAAAACTGCTCAACTAATTTTACTAAAATTTCACAATTTACACATATTAGTACCATGATGTTTTAGAGAATATCGTCATTATAAACAAACATATTTAAATGGGGTAGCTACCATTACACAATAAAAATAAATTGAATTAAATTCCTATAAAGTATAAGTCTAAAATTATTTAATATTATTCTTAATTGATATAAAAAAACATTTGCAATTCGATTACTTATGTCAAAGGGGTGAAATGGGGTAATCACCCTTAAAATTAAATCAAGCAATAGCGAAGCATTGCCAGGTCCATTAGTTTTAATATATAATCTATTGACAGTATCAATTTTTCTACAATAAATCTTATTTGTTATTTCACACCAAAGGAGTGAGTATAACTCTTGACATGCGTACATAATAAACAAACCCATTTTTTTACAATCAGTTTTTTTATATAATTATTGAACTATACTAAGAGTACAGTTCATAACATTAGTATGGTAATCATTATAAGATAATTATCATGCTAGACAGCACAGAATAAATCTATACAGCAAACTTCCTTCCCAAGCTGGTGGTAGACTGATAAATAAGCTCCTACAAAGCATAAAACATTTCAAGGATATTTTACCTTTTAAAAACAGAATTAGACAGCTACTATTGTCCAGATTTTTCTACTACTCTGTGGAGGAATTGTCTAGCCGGCCTTGAAATCATGGATGTGTTCTCCAATTTTAAATTAAACGTTTGTTGTAGTCTATGATTGTTTTAAATTATTTGTTATATGTTTTTAATTATTCAAAATGTGATAAAATTGTTGTATGTTGTATTATGTATATTAATTATTCTATTTAAATTATGAAAGTTATATTTTTACCAACTATTGAATAATTGAACTACAAATTTTATTGCTTGTTCCCTCCTTAATCTTATGACTTCTTATCTTTGTGTAAATTGTATTGTGTTTGTGTATTTTCAATGTTAATTTATATTGTACGTAGCCTGTACTTATTTCTTTTGGCTGTAATAAATATATAAATAAAATAAATAATAAAGAAATTAATGTAAACACTTGTTGCATCCCAGCGAAACCAACCCACGCACAGGGTTTGTGCCCCTGTGTGGATGATTTCTTTTTTAATGTGATAAATAAAGTATAATATTTTAGGGGAAAGAAATAAGAGTACAAACGCTTCGTTTCGGAGATATAGGAGGTAACATTACTAGAAATGTCCATATCGCGCCGACTCTGTGGGCAGAAATTCATTGGAACGCCACAGAATTATTTGTATTTGACAAGGAAAAACGTAGCCTGGCATAGACAAAACTATTCTTTAGTTTAACGTTTTATAGTGACATCGAAGCTTACATCGACTAGGATGGATGTTAGCAACTTTTGTTAATCAAATATTAGTATTTACAGGTTATGGAAGCAGTTACGAATAGCGGAGATAGCGTACACTGTACTGAATTGGTTCTAAGGGGTTGTTTAGGCAATATGGATACTTTGAAGAACCGGTGAAAAAGAATACAGTACAATTATTATGGCCGTGCCTCAAGGATGCGCAGTAAATCCTGCACTACCTTTGTGCGCATCTTACAGTAAACATGAAATCTCTCTCACTATACCCGTATTAAAAACAAATGCTGCTTCAAGGTAAATGAACGACAAATTGTGGCAAATTTTTAATAAAATAAATTCCCATTCGTTATTGGCATTAAAGATAATAGTGGAAAAGTGTACCTATGTTTAAGTCCAAGGACACTAAAATGAAATTAAAATATTGTGTCTAAGGGGTTGTTTAGGCAATATGACTACTTCATTTTATACGATCATCGAAAAAGAATAGCCTTTACTTGACAAAGAGATCACTGCGATTATGGTTTGCATATATGAGAAAAGTGTGGAATTGTTGATACACCTTTACACAATTCTATAAGTAAACCATAGTAGCTCGGCAACATCAAAATTAAAACTACCTCATGCCTCATGGAGGCATGATAGTTGTGGCAAAAATAATCTCTGAGAAGCATTAAGTCAAATGGGGCTTCTCGTAATAAACTATCTTCTCAATCCAAACCCAGGCGTATTATTCTAATACTGTAACATATAGCAAATACTTTAAGGCTCGGCTCCCTACATTCAAAACGGCGAAGATGGGTACCAATTTCAATGTTAAATAACCAAAACATACCTTCACTATTAGGCATATTTTTGTGTTGTTTTAGTCAAAAAACGAAAGCTGTATTTTTTTTTTCTTAAAGTAAAATAGATTGTGGGTGTTGATTGCTAAGGTTTTTTGCAATATCTCTTTTTTCAACTGAGTAAAAAATTTATAAAGTTTACTATTTTTTACTATTTATATCTTACGTTTATGAAAACAATAAAACGGGTTTTGAAAATGTATTCGGCAATTAACATCCGCATATGACTGTACTTCAAAATGAAACCAATTTTTTAAATTTATTCCACGAATTAACAGAAAAAAATGACTTATTCTGTAGCATTGCTCTTATGGGAATCAGATTCAATATGGCGACAGGGTAGCGCCCCCTTAAGGTTTGGCAGAACCAGCCAACCATCTTGAACTCCATCTCTCATAAGAGCAATGTTAAAAGGGTAATAAAATTACTGGAGTAATACTGTTCAGACAATTTATTCTAAATGTATTACTTTTAAAGAGTATTACTTTATTCTAATTATTAATAAAGAGATAACATTTTTATGTTTGTTAGTATGTACGAGGTAATCTCTGGAACAACTGAACCGATTGAAAAAATAGTTTTACTAATAAAAAGCTACACTATCTCTGAGTAACATAGGCTGTAATTCATTTTGCTAAAAACATTTTTTATTTAAATATTTGTAAATTTAGTCGGAAAAAATCTTAGGTTAGGGCCTAGACTGATGAACCAACACAAGTATTTACATTTATTACCATAGCAACCAATTGAATAAAATAACAGATAAACCAGCTGTTTGTTCCAATATTTCCATTACAGCTGATTTCAAACTTTGAAGCAATTATTAGTATTTCTAACTTTTAGGTTAGGTTTTTATTAAAGTGTAGACCTGAGCCTTGCTGGTTCTTTTAACATTTATTATAACTTCTGTTGTAAAATATATGAAATAATTTTATTTCAACATTTAACATTATTTACCATTTTAGCTTTGGAGTTATTATTAATTCAACACCCTTATTATAAAGAAAAGATAACATGATTTTTTATGGGTAATTTAGAACATTGAAGAAATTATTTTTGTACTTCTAACTTTTAGGTTAGGGTTTTAAAGTGTAGATCTGAGCCTTGCTGGTTCTTTTAACCTTATATAACTGCTGTTATAAAATATAAGAAATAATTTGATTTCAACATCTAACATTATTTACTACCTTAGCTTTGAGGTTATTATTAATCCTACACCTTTATTATAAAGAAAATATAACATGAACGTTCCAATGGGGATAATAGGAGCACGCAAGGGTTTCCCCTAGTATTCAATAATGTAAATATAAAGCCGGTAAAAAGATCATCACATTCGAAGTTTAATTACCTTTCAAATAAAAGTAATTTCAATAATTTTTGATGATTTATGACGAAAAAATCCACGTTATTGTGGAAGCATGTAGGCGCCAAATTTGTGTACCTACTCGAGTGTTTAGCCTGCACTCTGGTGGTTATAACATCAACTTGTTGCTCACAGATGATTACTAGAAAAATAGTATATCCGATCTTCTTTACGTTGAAGAAAACTCCCGAGTGTGCCGTATGATTTCAATGCCATGTTTCGGATTCTATTTATAAATTAATAATCTGAGAAACTATTTTAAGTTATAAAGAAGGCTCTAAATTTTTTACGTGTTAGCTTAAAATATGGAAATTATTGCTTAAAACTCCCAAAAAATGCTTTAAAAATAATCGATTTTTATTCAGTTAAACTGTTGATTAAAATGAGTTACCGTCGATTTCTTTCAATTATGAGATATAAGACAAAAGCACATAGCCTTTAAGAACAATAAAATTTTATTTAAGATGTTTCACAACTTTTTAGGTTGAAAAACGGCGTCCGAAACACGGTAGTACGAAGTGCAATGCAAGTTTCTAGCTTATTGAAATATAATTCACTTATTTTTCATCAACTGTCCTCCATTTTTCGAATAGTGTGCGGTGTGCAGGTAATCATATTTTGTCATCATTTTAGAACTTTTATTAAAAACAGATTGTCCTACGTCATAGGCTTAACCCCACTTCTCCCGCGTGGTCTTAGGCACACGAAGCGAATTTTTCCGCTGCGAGTGGAACGAAGGAGCGCGTGAGTCGAAGCTGGAGGCTTAGGTGCTAACAAATTCTACAAATATATTTCGTACGCGTAGGCAGCTATTCAGCGCCGTCATGAGTAGACCAATTTCCACAAATTGTTGGTTAAAACACTAAAACGTATAAATTTAATTTTGTAAATTTGCACGACTAACGTCCAGCGATTCGTGGTCGAATTTATTGTATTTATTAAATTGCCGCATGCATTCGCAAAGTTTAAAGTATAATAAAATCTTCGATACCAGGCAAAAATACCAAACAATAAAAACGGCTTAAAATTCATAATTTATTTAAAGAGTTACAATTGTTTGAAATCCGTTATATTGAGAAAATTAAAACTAAGTGGGTCGTATTCAGAGTAGGCGTTCCGAACAGTTGTCGACGCGTGACCGCCTGAAATTAAAATAATATCGATATGATTGAATTATTTCTGTCCGACAGTGGTTGACCCGTATCGATTATATCAAACAGTTTGTTGTGGTGTATAATGTGACGTAACCATGTGATAAAAGTTTACAACAAATAGAAAGCGCATGGTAGATTGCCAGAATATCAATAGAAAGGTTAAACCGACTGGTCAACTCCAACAGTGGACGGTGTGACGGAGGAGAAAGCGTTCGACTAGAGGTAAGTGCGCAATTAATTTATTGTGTATTCATTATTACTTGATATCAAGTTTTAAAACAACTTTTCATAGACTAAAACGTTCCGTAATATTGCAGAAAATAAATAGTTTACAGCAATGTAGCGGGTGAATCAATTTTAGATGATCTTAAGCAGCATTGCCTGTTTGAAATTTGTGTTTGTATAGTGAAACACGGCAGGGATGCAAAATGTAGAACAGGATCTTAAGTAAAAACAACTTTTATTTTTCCTCTTCTACATTAAAGAACATTTTAACTCTAGAAGTATTCGTTAAGAAATTCAAAACAAATACAGGCACAAAACAAAAATATGTTCCAAATACAATAGATTTCATTGACTAAATTAACACTTATAATACAGAGTGCCCCGAACTCTCTACTGACCTTTTCAGGTACTATTCCTGGACCAAAGAATAAAAAAATATTATGTTAAAAATTTCCAAAACTCAACAGTTACCCGTGCAGCAGCCATTTTGTTTTTTTCACAAACAATTTTTAATTTGAGAACGACTCTTTGTAATAAATTGAAATTTGATACACAGCTTTATGACCCAAAGACCTAATTCCAGGAGTTTTTTTATTTGTTTACGATGTTTATTTTCAAAATGGCGGCTGTTTGAAAATTTCAAACCTAAGTTACTCAAAATCCGTACATTTTAACAAAAAAAAAATGTCAAGGCACCTTCTTTTGTGCCCTTTTGATTCTCTATCGGATGGTGTAACTGTCAAAACCAATCGGATGAAGGATATATATATATGTGTTCGTACTCTAGCGGCCGCATCATAAGTCCGACTTGGTCCAAATTTGGTACACATGCTGGTTGTCTATGTCGCTCGGGAGAGTTCGTTAGCCAAAAAAATCCAACAACCGGAAGTACGTTTTTTGACCGGAAGTAAATATTTTTTGAGATTTGTCCTACGATAATGAATTTGTTTTTGAGTTTTTTCTACAAATATAAATGTAGGATGTTATTCTGTACATTTTTTTACGCGACCTTATAGCTCGCTTGGTTCCTCCAAAATCGATCAAAACGTAAAATACCGTAGAAGTACCCGGTTCAAAGCAATGTGGTGGATTCTACCGTGGGGTTGGCGTGCGAAGCACGCAATGCCTTGTGTATTGAAGATACTTCAAATACGGGGTTGGCGTGCGAAGCACGCAATGCCTTGTGTATTGAAGATACTTCAAATACGGGGTTGGCGTGCAAAGCACGCAATGTTTTGTGTGTTGAAGATACTCCCAATTTGCGGAATGGCGTGCGAACCATTTTGCAGCTATTCAGCACCGTCGTGAATAGACATATTTCCCAAGTTTTTGGTTGAAACCCTAAAACATAGGCTTATACACTTAGTTTTGGAAATTTGCTCAACTCACGTCAGCGGTTCAGCTGCGAGGTCGAATTATTGTTTTAGTGGTTGTTTTAAGCCTTAAAACAATAATTTTTTCTATGAGAATGATGTTTTTACAGTCCTTTCTAAAAATATAAATTTTGGATGTTATCCTGCACATTTTGTTTTTTTACGCGAACTTATAGGTCGCTTGGTTCCCTCAACATCGATCAAAACGTAAAATACCATAAAAGTACCCGGTTCAAAGCCACGTGGTTGATTTTTATACCTTGGGGGCATCTTCTCTTCCGAGGCCGACGGTCGAGTTTTTACTCTGAGAGCGAAGCGAAGCTCATAACCCGAGGCCACAAGATCGAGGTGCAAACTCGCAAAGCGAGATTTTCCACTGCGAGTGTAACGAAGGAGCGCGTGAGTCTAAGCTATAGGCTTAGGCGCAAACAAATTCTACTAATATATTTCGTACAAAGAGGCAGCTAATCGGCTCCGTCGTGAGTAGACCTATTTCCCAAATTGTTGGCTGAATCCCTAAAACATAGGTCTATAAACTTAATTTTGGAAATTTGCCCAACTCACGTCAGCGGTTCAGCTGCGTGGTCGAATTATTTAAACTATAGTAGATAAAGCCACTGTAGTTAATCTAGCTTCACCAATTAAACTGAGATTTAGTAGTATACAACGTCTTTCAGTTAGATCCTTATATAGTAGCTACATATTTGTAGTTAAGTGGTTGATCCGAAGCTAAGGTTTTCGAAGCCCAGATGGCTGTTTGTGTAGTTGGAAAAGGTTAAAAAGTTGATATTTAGGCTTAAAAGTTCATCTTTAAAAAAATGCATCCTCTGTAATAAGTTTTTTAAATTCATATAAAATAAACGGTACCAGAAACTGGCACATACTTTCTCACAAACATAATTAAATTACTAAACAAATTCACTGTGACTTCATAATTGTATTAAAGTAGGAGAGGCGATACATTAAAGTAGGAGAGTAAGTAACTAATAAATGTTATTATTATTAGCTGAGAGAAAACTATTCGATCGGTTTCGAAGAAATTTGAACCAAACATGTCAATTGGGCCTGTATAGAGACACGAAAAAAGGTTTTGACAATTTTTGAAAAACAACCCCCTTTTTGGTCAAAAACCCCCAAAAATCAGTTATTATTGTTATTATTAGCTAAACAAGAATTTTTAAAAAGATTCGTTTTTTGCATATGGTAGGGTATATTAAGGGCCACAAATAAGCCAAATTTTATTAAAATCATTAGAGCCTTTTTTTATAAAAAAAAATTAATAACTGATTTTTTGGGGGGTTTTTGGCCAAAAAGGGGGTTGTTTGTCAAAAAACTTTAAAACCTTCTTTCGTGCATCTATACAGACCGAATTGACATGTTTGGTGCAAATTTGTTCGAAATCGATAGAATAGTTTTCTCTCTATCTTTGTATACATACAAACAGACAGACACACAGTCATACAGACAGACATTATGTAAAAAACACTTTTTTGGACTCAGGGGGTCCCAAAACGGATATTTCCACAAAAATCTCAACATCGATTTTTTTGCGATCTTTATAGGCTACTTTTTCCATACTATAGTATGGTGAGAAAGTAATTACAAAACTGCGTGAAATATTGGCGCAATTAATTAATAAACACATTTTCGATTCCTTACAACAGAGACGGAACGAGACATGCCGATGTTGCCCTACATGCCCTTCATATCCGAGTATTGGCCGTTCATGCTGGCTGGAGTGTTGTGTTACCTAGCCGCCAAGTATCTGTTGCGATCACTAGCGGAGTCCGAAGAAAGGCAGAAGATGTACTTGAGTCAAGGTAAGATTCTAAACATAATGCGTGAAGAAGTGTGTGTTTTATTCTAACACTATTTGACGTCATTACCATAAAAATACGCTTGACTTGTGAGAAGATATACTTGATGGAATAAACTTAGAACACAAAATCTCACAACTAATACGTTTATTAACTCAGACGGGTTTCAACGACAAAGTCGCCATCTTCAGTGATGCATTGGCTACAAAAGTCAAACTGTAACTCTTGTAGCTCGTGCACCACTGAAGATGGCGACTTTGTCGCTGAAATGCGTTTGAGTTAATAAACGTGTTAGTTGTGAGATTTTGTGTTCAAAGTTTATTCTATCATGGTAGGGTATTGTTGAAAATGTAATACATGTTTTATAAATCTTTAACAAATTAGGGATGCAATAAAATGAAAGCAAAAAAAAAGAACCCAATAATACAGGGTGGACACATTTTAAGATTAAATAAATAAATAACCAACGTAAAAACATGGGAATTGTTGTATTAAGTAGCAAATTTAAAACAGTTGTATCTGCTAACTGAAAAATAACTCGACCACGCAGGTGGACCGCTGACGTGAGCAAATTTCCAAAATTAAGTTTATATGCCTATGTTTTAATGTTTCAACCAACAATTTGGGAAATAGGTCTACTCACGAAGGCGTTGAACAGCTGTCTGTGTGTACGCAATATATTAGTAGAATTTTTTTCCTCCTAGTGGCTTCGCGAGTTTGCACCACTTGGCTTCGAACCGGGTACTTTTATGGTATTTTACGTTTTGGTCGATTTTGGGGGAACCAAGCGAGCTATAAGGTCGCGTAAAAAACAAAATGTGCAGAATAACATCCTACATTTATATTTTTAGAAAAAACTTTTTTTTAATTCATTCTCGAAGTAAAAATCTCAAAAAATAGTTACTTCCGGTCAAAAAACGTACTACCGGTTGTTGGATTTTTTTGGCTAACGAACTCGTCCGAGCCACATAGACAACCAACACGTGTACCAAATTTGGACCAAATCGGACTTAAAAACGTGTTCTGGGGACCATGATCGGTGCTCATTTGCTACTCCCGACCTTGGGTCTCACCATAAGAGCCACTGTAATAGCTCATTTTTCCTATGGAAATTCGCTAATACATTGAAGTTAATTTTCAATGGTTGGCAAGTGCAAAAGTTAGAAGAAATTTGTTACCAAATCCTTTCTTTATATTTTACAGTTTCTGTATGTATCGTATGTTTGATCTTAGAGGACTGGATGACTCAACTAGTTTCTCTGCGTCCACAATATATATTTGAAAAAAAGTATTTAAAAATAATTCGACCATTCGGCTATACAGCTACCTCGCGTTTATATGTTTTAGGGTTACAACCAACTATTTGGGAAATTAGTCTACTCACGAAGGCGCTGAATAGCTGCCCACGTGTACCAAATGTATTAGTAGAATTTGTTTGCACCTAAGCTTCCAGTCCCGGTTCACGCACCGCTTCGTTCAGCTAGCAGCGGAAACTTACTTTGAGGCCTCCATAGACCATCGATGTATAAACACACTGGATTGCGCGCTGAGTAGTCTGAAAGGTTCGAGAAACGAGCCGGCCGGCGTGGAGCTTCCCCCTCCACTGGCGGGATAGACCCGCGGTGGGCAGCGTGATAGATGGACAGTGATACACGTTGTTGTTGTTATATACAGTTCAATTCTTTGATTTATCCTCTACACTTTTTTATAATAATATGTCAATTTTGGGCAGAGGAAATAGTATTCCTAAATTACTATTCAAAACAGGCCTAGTTTTGTTAGCAGTCTTGTAGTAGGAACATAAAAACTGGTGTTTTCAAAATAAGAAATTTCAAATTGATCAATACTTTTATACAGTTCTATTTTAGAACTAAATTACGAAACTTTTTTACATTTATGAAAAAAATTACAAACAATGTTTACTACTTTTTATACAGGCCTAAAGTTGAACTTTTTCCTTTCGTTACTAAACACTAGGGGCTCTGCCCCTGGACGCTTCGCTTCGCTCGCAGTTGGAAAATTCGCTAATGAATCTCGTTAATCTTTGGCTCGTTTGTACATTGGTTTGTAAAATTATGAAACCAGGCTTAAATATATTAACGGTAATTACAAGATTAATTATAACCTCAAATACATGCTTTAGAAACATGAGAAACTTTCATTACGATTTTAGTCCTAGTTCTACTATCTTCTGTCAACTAATGTTTTGAAACCAGGACTAAATATACAGTAGTAAACATAAACTCAATACTATGTTTCAGAAATGAGCCAGGCCTATATTACATTATTGACTATTAGAATTTATCCATTTTTGCCAAGTTTACTTTTTTTTATAAAATAAATTGTTAAATCAGAACAATTTATTCTAATTCTAATTTGCTAAAACAGTATAAATTAGATTGTTTTTTAATAGTAATTAAAAACTATCCAATGAACAGCTGATTTAGGATAATACTCAATCTCATGGCTTGTTTATAAACAGCTGTTTTGATTGCTTTATTTACTATTTCGTTGTAATTTTGTAACCAACATGGCAACCCATAAGACCCTATGTTAAAATTTTTCAAACATTGGTTGTTACATATTATATATAAAACAACTGATTTGCATCAAAAACTGAACATAATTTTAGGTTAGGCCTACAATGAACCAAAACACGTTTATTTCCAACCAATTGGGCTAATTTAGAATCAGGTTTTTTACAATTTATCACAACTATCAGTTTTTTTAGATTAGGTAAAAACAAACAAAAGGTTTACTGTATTATCGATAAAGGTTTACAAACTATAGATCTAAATTTGTGTATATTCTTGTGGCATAAAAATCATTTTGCAATTCGATCACTTAAGTCAATGGAATAACTTTACTAACTTTTAAATTAAATCAAGCAATAGCGAAGCATTGCTGGGTCCACTAGTCTTATATATAAAATTCTCGTGTCACAATGTTCGTTCCCGTACTCCTCCGAAACGGCTTGACCGATTCTCATGAAATTTTGTGAGTATATTGAGTAGGTCTGAGAATCGGCTAACATCTATTTTTCATACCCCTTAGTGATAAGAGCTACGCCCCAGTGGCCCTCAAAGTTTCAATGTTAATCTTATGGAAGGTCAATCTTAAGGAAGAAGAAGAAAGATTTCTTTTGATTTTATCATGGGCACAAAAAACAGCTGTTAGTATGAAAAGCTTAAAACAGCTGATTTTGATAAACAACTGACATTTTTTTTTTTTTTTTTACAATGAACTAAAACACTTGGGCTAATTATTAGTATCAGGTTGATTTGTCTATCCGTGCAAAGCCGGGTCGGGCCAGCTAGTTTACTATAAAAATAAGTGTTACATACTGTATAACAATTAAATATTGTTTAGAAATTAAAATGATTATTTTATAAATAATGTTTGGTGCCGTTGTTGAAGCTGAGCAAAATGAATTAAAACATTTGTGAGCGTTGCATTAACTTTGAATGCTTCACGTGTTGTTGCTGTCCCTCCAGTGGTGGGGGAAGCGGCTAGGCCAGCCGGACCGTATTCAATACACGCAGCCAGCGATCCAGTGTGTTTATACATCGATGCCATGGACTGCTTCACTTCGTTCGCAGATGACAAACTAGTGGACAAAATCTCCTCGTGGATTTCAACCGGGTACTTTTATGGTGTTTTACGTTTCGATCGATTTTGGGGGAACTAGACGGGCTATAAGGTCTTGTAAAAAAACAAAATGTGCAGAATAATCTCTTCACATTTTTTTTTTTACATAAAACCCAAAAAAGTTACATTTTGGTTCGTAAAATCTCAAAAACATTGCCAGTAAACGTATTAGTTGTGGGATCTTGTGTTCCAGTTTTATTCAATCAAGATCTCTTGGCACAAATCAAGCTCGATGTTTTCCTATAATGAAAACCGATTTATTTATTACGAAAACTACCATATTATAACTAGCCGTGTTAAAATAAATAATAAATACATATTTTTCTGAACTTTTAACAATAAACAATTTTGTGTGTTACTTGGCAGGAACAATAATGCCACAAACAAAATAAACAAAACACACAAAATATAATATTATACACATTATACAGCCTACTAGAGGGCCCTGCTCGGTTTGCTCGCCAAACCCCGCTGTGAAGCAAACGCAAACAGATTACCACTTATGAAACAAACGTGTCAATCATGGGACGTACAACAATTTATTTGTATTGTAATGGGGCTGTTACCGTCAGAAATGGGCTTCTAATCAGTTCACTCATTAGACGTAACTATTTAAATTGCGAGTGTTATTATTCATTTTATTTATATATATAAAAGCGAAATACCACTCACTCACTCATCACGATTTCTCAAAAACTACCGAACGGATTGGAATGAAATTTCGTATGTAGCTTCCTCTAGGGCCATAGATGCTTACTAAGAAAGGGTTTCAAAAAATTCTAAATTTTAGGGGGAGTTTGGGGGGGGATCAAACTTATTAAATCACGATTTCTTCAAAACTACCGAACGGATTGGAATGAAATTTCGTATGTAGCTTCCTCTAGGGACATAAGTGTTCACCAAAAAAAGGGTTTTAAAAAATTGGAAATTTTAGGGGGGTTTGGGGGGGTAAAATGACTAAATCACGATTTCTTCAAAACTAACGAACGGATTGGAATGAAATTTGGTATGTAGCTTCCTCTAGAGCCATAGGTGCTCACTAAGGGTATGCAATATTTCGAAATTTTAGGAGGGAGTTTGGGGGGATCAAAGTTACTAAAATCATTATTTCAAATCTTTTATTATTATGACAATAGTGCTTTTATTATTTAAGATCTATATATTATATAAAAGCCAAATACCAATCACTGACTGAACACTTAAAAAGAATACAATTACGTTAAAAAGACTGAGAATACCAACCACCACGGGCAACGCCGTACGGGTCAGCTAGTTTCCTATAAAAGACTTAAAATTAATTACTGCCAAATTTTCAGCTCTTTAGTTTAAGGAAAGTATAACAATCAATATTTTGTATAGGGGTTGTTACTTTATTTTCACCCCTTAGCAGCACGCGACAAAATGCATAGTTTCCTTTTTCTATGTACCTTGTAAGAAATAAATGTACAAAATGTCAGCTCTCTAGCATTAAGGAAAGTATAACAATTAATTAATATTTATTGTTTTAGGGGTTGTTTCAACCGTTAAATCGAAATGAATTCTAGCCTAAGTTACTCAGGGATAGTGTAGCTTTTTATTAGCAGAAGTATTTTTTCAATCGGTTCAGTAGTTCCTGAGATTACCCCCTACATACAAACAAACAAAGTTTACCTCTTTATAATATTAGTACAGATAACCAGTTAACGTACAACTGACAACCTAAGTGCTGCAATACACTTTATTATTTCTAAGGATGCACTGACGTTTAACTTTTTTAATCAATTAGTTTTTTCTGAGTACTCCAAGGTGACATGTTTCACTGCCACTTGTATATCCGTTCTATCGATTAGAATCAGGAGGCATGGCAACCTTTATCAAACATTCCGTTTTGCGCTGGAAATAGTTTAACATTTCAGATAAATAATTTTGTAACACAACGGTAGGCGTGGTTGTTGACTGACACCCTCGCAATCGTGCAATTTGGTAGATTATACTGAGGGTGTTATGAATTACTGTGTTACGCGGAAAGACCGTAAACGCGAGTTTTATATGTCTTCTCCGCCAATCTATAGGCTACTCTATACTAATATTATAAAGAGGTAAAGTTTTTTTTTTTTTTTGAAGTGAAAACTTCTTTAGCGGCGTTGGGCACTTTTTGCTTGGGGAAAAAGCATTGAATTCGCGACCGTTACCACTCGAAATATAGTATGTATTATATATATATATATATATATATATATGTATGTACGCAACGCGAATATACTACATAGCACTTCTTATTGGGAGAGGAAAAAGCATCAAACTCGCGACCGTCACCGCTCGAGATATAGTATGTATGTATATATATATATATGATATTTGTGTTATATGTATATTAAATACCAAAGTCAGCAAAGTCATTAATGTTTTAAATTATTTTATCCTTATTCCTCCTCCTCTAATATTAGTACGGACAAAAAAATATAAATTGGTCATAGAAGTTATCACTTCCAACGTGTGGTCTTAAGCACACTATTTAATTTTTTTTTTTTTTTGTATGTAGGAGGTAATCTCTGGTACTACTGAACCGATTGAAAAAAATGTTTTACTAATAAAAAAATACACTATCCCTGAGTAACATAGGCTATAATTCATTTCGATAAAAACCTTTTTTTATTTCAATATTTGTAAATTTAGTCGGAAAAAATTCTTAGGTTAGGCCTAGCATGATAAACCAACACATGTATTTACATTTATCACCATAGCTCAACCAATTTAATAAAATAACAGATAATATAGCTGTTTGCTGCAATATTTCCATTACAGCTGATTTCAAACTTTGAAGCAATTATTTGTATGTCTAACTTTTAGGTTAGGTTTTTATTAAAGTGTATACCTGAGCCTTGCTGGCTCTTTTAACATTTATTATAACTGCTGTTATAAAATATATGAAATAATTTGATGTGAAAATTTAACATTATTTACCATCTTAACTTTGGGGTTATTATTAATCCTACACCCTTATTATAAAGAAAAGATAACATGATTTTTGTATGGCTTCGTACGCAAACACCGTTGGATCCTTCTATGCACATAATCATGTTATGTTTTCTTTATAATAAAGGTGTAGGATTAACCCCAAAGCTAAGATGGTAAATAATGTTAAATGTTCAAATCAAATTGTTTCATATACTTTATAACAGCAGCATACTTATAAAGCAGTATATACTTTATAATAAAGGTAAAAAGGACCGGCAAGGCTCAGGTCTACACTTTAATAAAACCTAACCTGAAAGTTAGAAATACAAATAATTGCTTTAAAGTTTGAAATCAGCTGTTAATGGAAATATTGGAGCAAACAGCTGTTTCATCTGTTAACTTATTCAATTGGTTGCTACGGTATTAAATGTAAATGCATGTGATGATTCATCAGTGCCTAACCTAAGATTTTTTCCAGCTAAATTTATAAATTATTGAAATAAAAAAGGTTTTATCAAAATGAATTATGGCCTATTTTACTCAGGGATATTGTAGCTTTTTATTAGTAAAACTATTTTTTAATCGGTTCAGTAGTTCCATACATTACCCCATACATACAAAGAAAGAAATTTTACCTCTTTATAATATTAGTATAGATAATTTCAATTTATAATGATATTACAAAACAGGCAAATAAAGAAGAACTGTACAAAGATTTGCTGTATAAGAACAAAAAGACAACAAATTAAAATAGGCTACTCATGGAAAAGAAATTTTGTAAAACACAATCTCAACAAAAATTTACATAGACCTCTTAACGAAAAGCGTAAGTTACATATTATATGAGCAACTAATGGACCTGGCATTGCTTCGCAAGTGCTTAATTTAGTTTTAAGGGTGGTTATCCCATTTCATCCTTTGACTTAAGTACGGTAATCGAAATGCAAATGTTTTTTTTATATAAATTAAGAATAATATTAAATAATTTTAGATTTATAGTTTGTAGGAATTTAGTGCAATATATTTTTAATGTGTAGGGGTAGCTACACCATTTAAATCTTTTTGTTTGTAGTGACCATAGTCTCTAAATATCCTGGTACAAATATGTGTAAATTGTGAAATTTTAGTAAAATTGGTTGATCAGTTTTTTGAGAATATAAAAAAAGTAAGTCGGTTATTATTTAATTTTAAGGGTAGTTATTCTATTTCATCCCTTAGACCTAAGTTATCAAATTGCTAATAGTTTTGTATATCCCTTAAAAATAATATTACATAATTTTAGTTTTATAGCTTGTAGGAAGTTAGTTTAATTTATATTTATTTTATATGGGTAGCAACCCCATTTCAACACCCTAGACTGAATTAATTGTAACGTCTAAACACTCCTGGCAATGATGTGGATAAAGTGTGCATTTTTAGAGAAATCGGTCGAATAGTGTTTTTGAGTCTATAGAGGACAAAGAAACAATCATTGATTTTTACATATAGAAAAAGAGTTCCTAGAACCAGATCGCAGCGTCACCTTCCGGGTCCAATTCTAAACCACCCATGGACCCGCTCACTCCCAAAATATTTCATCAAAATTGATGAAGCTGTTTAGGAGTTCAGTGACATTCACACATACAGAAGAATTATATGTATAAAGATGTAAATGACTGAGTATTTATTTATTTTTAATCAATGTTTTGAAACTAATTTGTTTTTATTTCTACCTCATGAAATTTTCATTTAGGTTATTTTTTAAACATTGTAAAATAAATATTATATATATGTAATTTATAAATCAAGAGTCAAATGAGGAACAAACAAAATATTTTTAAATACTTTAATTAAGTGATAAGTTATTAGCATACCAAAAATAGATGGGGCCAAAATATCTTTTGCTGCGGTCTTGTGGATATATGGCCCTAGGTGATAGTACAAATAGTTTTAGTTATAATAATTTAAGGTATTTATTTAAATCACATGTGGTTTCTTTCATACTACTACAAAACCTACATCAGTAGTTATAGACGATAACATGCATAACCAAAAACACTAATTTTACAGAAAAATAACATAGGCTTATGTGGAAGTTGAACTGATAAAGAAATCACTTTAAAATGGTTTGATTAAATTATTATTTAATCTTTCTCACAAGATAAAAGTAGATCTAACTACTTTGCACAAGTGTTTATGCTTTGTTTTTAATTATTGGATTTACACACATCAAACAAAAGTTCTTCAAAATCTGAACATCTAATTTTGGTGAAGTTCTTAAATACCATAAACTAAATCTCCCACAATCTTCAAGCCACCACATGTAGACCTAATTTTATTTCTTTAAATAACTTTCTTCACCATAATATTTGTTTCTTTTTCTCTAAACAAATTCCAAAATAACACTATCTAACAACAACTACACAAACCAAAACTTTTAAATTTTAGAACTAAAAAAAATCATATAAATTTTTCATATTTGATGTTATAAGAATAAAAACAAATCAAGTAAAAGTAGAAACTTGATAGAAATCGACTTAAACACAACATCACAAATATTACATTTAATAGCATATTTCAATGACAATGTAATTAATTTGTATTTAGATGAAGAGTTAAACGAAGAGGAAGAAGGAATGGACGATATCAGTACAGAACCTACTGACAGCACGAGTGCTCTCCCATGGGATCTGGAACACATTCCCTACAAGTTTGTAAAATATTCTACAGAAGAATCTATCCAAAGGTCTAAAGAGTTTTACGAGTTAATGGATAAACGAAGAACAGTGAGATTCTTCAGTTCGGAGCCTGTGTCTGAGGAAATCATACACAATATTATCAGAACTGCAGGTAAGGTTGTAACAGTTCTATTTCATCTGTGACTAAGTCAGGTATATTCAGCACATAATAGGAAATAGCTTTCGGTGAATTCATGTTTTCATGTGAACTTTTTATGATTGTCAGTATAGTATAGGAAGAGTATTCAAGAAGTTCAAGCAAGAATGTTGAAAGCATATTTCACTGCAGTTTTGTTTCATATTGTAGTTTTTGTGTGTGTTTAAATATGATTGTTGTCATAAAGTTAGTTGAGCCATTTGAGAGAAAAGGTTGTAGGAATGTATGCGTAACTACAGTAAATGTTGGAAAGACATATCATTTTATTTAGACCAGTGGTTCCCAAAGTGGGGGTGGTACAGCTTGCGGATATTCAGACTTCTTGGAGGGCTTCGACCACTCCCATCTTTCTGGGAAAAATGAACATTGGACATGGGTATTTTAATGAGAGGAGATAAATGAACATTTTTGAGTCAAGAATATTCTGCTGTAGCTGGTCTTACATATTTTGTATCTCCGCTTCTGATGAGCATTCAATTTCAGATCAAAGATGCTGTTACATAGCATCCAGTTAATGCCTAAAATAATTCAAGAACCTGCAGTCAAGCCGTGTATACACCTGAGCATTCACCCCAAATGAGCACGTATTCGCCCTGTTTTGCTCAAATGTGTACAGGGCCGAATGGAACTGCATGAATTAGCCGATCCAAGAGTTCGGTACTTCAAAGTGAGCATGGTGTGCTCGGTTCGTGCTCAGTGAGTACGGGCTTCATGACAGGGTGACGCTGGGGCCGACCCGAACAATATGAGCCGACTGCCTCCACTCCTTTCAGTCAATCGTCCCCTGTTGACACACGTGTCCCGTACAGTGATTAGTATTAATTATTATTATTAGCTTGCTGTTATTTCAGATGGAATTGTCTTAGGATAATTTTCTTACCATTCTGGGATACTGTTAAAACTGTCCCGTGCTGTGGAAACCCCAAGGATAAATTTCATTACAATTATTTAAAAAAGGAAAATGCTTGGAATGCAATTTCTGACCTCATGCAAATTTTAAAAGATGAGTGCCCCAAGAAAATTGAAAGCCTCAAGGGTTCTACAAAAGACGACATTCTTGTAAAATGTTTGAAGTTGTCTGTTTCATATCCAATTGTTTTTAACAGTAAAGCATTGCATCTTTCTTCAAATAATTTTCACTGCTTTCTCATTTTCTTGTTCAAGGAGTGCTACAAATATATA
>JAGFPH010000005.1:509203-535952 GCA_018207615.1 Philaenus spumarius
TTACAAAAATTTGGGAAGAGGGAAAGGTAACAGTTCAAAAAATTTAATTTCCATTCTTGTATAGTAAACATAAAATATGTTAAAAGCTTAAGAATTAATTAAAAATATATCAAAAAGGCTAGGAAACTATTCTTTGAAGATATAAGTTATTTATGGAAAATAATGACTATTAGATTACAGTTAAGGATTATCAAAACAGAAACTAAATTGTGAACAAAGCCATAGCTAATCCTCTAGAGGACAGTGAAAGAAAACTGAGTTTGAATTGTTTGAGAAATTACAGTAGTTTAATCCACTCAGTAGACTAAATATATAAAATTAATAATTACAAAGATTTTATTTAATCTTGAAGATGGATGTCTTCAGTTAGACTTCGTTGTCTGTTTTTGTAATCGTGTATGTTTATAAACAAATGATTTTAAATTCACATGTTATTGTTTTATTTATTATTGCTTGCTTCGCTTACCAACCTCTGGTGATGCCAATGCAAACCACAAAATCAATAATTTTGTTCATAGTTTTTGAATTTTTGAATAGACATTTTACGGAAATTATGATTGATTGGGACAGAAGCACTTGGATCTAAGTTGGGTGGTGGGGGTAGCTGTGACGTGTAAGTATTGTAAGACATTCGTAGATCGAAATAGACACGCAATATCACCAACATTTGTCCACAAATTCCCTAATTTTGTCCATAATTTTAAAATTTTTTAACAGGAATTTTAAACATTTTCTGAATAAAAAGTAGCCTAAAATATTCTCTGAAAAGTCCTCTAATGTTAATGAAAGTTTCGTCAAAATCGGTTCAGCCATTCTGGAGATTAGCTCGGCCAAAAAACAGACAGACAACAAATTTATAAATTTGTGTTTAGTTTTGGTAATGTGTGAATAACCATTTGAGCTAAGAAAAAAAGCTCATATTTTGAAATCACAGACAGACACTTAAATTTTATTTTATATGTATAGATCTATTATTGAAAGATTATAAAACTTATATGTTATAGATTTCACTTTAATTAAACTCATTAAATAATTGTTATTTAGTTTATTATATTGTAAACTAAACAACTAATACATAAAAAATACTATTTAAATTAATATATAATTTTTTTGTTACCGGTATGCATTTAATTAACAATGGTTTTATACCCATATCAGGATCTAAAAGTTATTATTCAACATTTTTAGAGATTATATTGTTGAAATAAGGTACTTTGTAGTCTGTGCATTTCAATAACATAATACACTCTATAATAAAGGTAACCAGCATTTAAAATGCATAGCACACTGTCTTTGACATAGAAACTGAGTACTGGCTGGCTGCATTATTGATTCCAATGCAAATCTATTCCAGGGAAATTTACTATTGCCCTTTTTTATCTGATTGTAATGAGAATAATATAGTGTTTTGTGAAGAATTTCCGTAGTTTATTCACGTGCAATAGTAAAATTTCCTAAGTACAAGTAGTTAAATTAATAAAAACAATCAAAGACACTTTTTATCTCTATGAAAATGTAGTAGGCCGCCTATAGGCCTACATAAAATCACATTTTAAACATTTTAGAATAGGCTATACAATATTATCAACTAAAAATTTACAAAACCCAAAAATGATTTGTAACCTATACAGGATGTCCCATAAGTAAAGTGCCAAACTTCGGGGAATGGTTCTATGGGTCAAAATATGAAAAAAAGTTTATATAAACACAGACCCGAAAATGCTTCGTTTTATAGATATCCGCCATTTTTTTTACAAAATAATTCTTATCTAGAGAACGGTTTCACTGATTTTGTTTAAACTTAGCATGAAGTTTAACCTAACAATGATATATCTCAAGAAAAATAAGTGATTAAATCCAATCATGAGTTTCAAAATGGCGGCTGTTTGAAAATTTCATACCTAAATTACTCAAAAACCGTTCATTTTAACAAAAAATCTCAAGATACATTTTTTGTAGCCCTTTTGATTGTGTAACTGCCAAAACAATCGGATGAAGGATAATAGATATACGTTATGTGTAATAAATGGTTTGTTCAACCCGGCATACTATACCAATTTGCTGCCAATTTATTTAACTTAGCTATTCTATATATTATATGTAGGCCTATATGTATTTATTATATGTATTCTATAGCTCTGGTATGAAGCAGCATTTCCAGACTACACTGTAAAATGCCGACAAATAGTTTCGAATTTTAACTTACCAGGTGGCAGCACTTTACGGATAGAAAGATTTGTTCACAAAGATGAGATTATCGGTCAATTTAATGCAGATTTACTATTTTGTTTTGGAGTGATTTTCAACAGTGAGGCAGGACAAATAATTTATTGTTTCCTAAAAATAAGTGTGCCGCCTCACTGAGGAATTTTCGGTAACTATTTATGCTGATTTATTTTACAATATTATTGCCAAATGTTGGAATCATGTTGTCATATTTCATTGGTACCGGTAGTCAAAAGTTTCGCATCAGTCTCGTAATGTGATGCTGCCTAAATACTTTTAAATGTACTATTCCAAAATAGGTTTTTTTTTACTAGAATGCGCTGAATTTTTGAACTTTTCTACCCACTTGTAAAAATTTGCACGATTCATGCAACTTTCACCATACACTTTAGTCATTCTAGATTATACGTTCACTGGTTTTTCACCTTCAGCAAGTAAAAAAAGAATAGCAGAACATTGTTCAATTAATGTGGAATTTTCAAGTGGACTCAACAATTTTATTTTTGAGGTTATAAACACAACAATGTTGATCCATCAGCTGGTCAAGTCTCATCCCAGCAATGCCAACTTAAAGCCATAAAAGTACTAAACTTGTCCTACCAACAGTTTTTTCTCCTAAGACTTACTTCTTTTGGGTTTCATTTTATTCAACAATATATTATTATTTTTGGTTTAGATAATTTTTCAAATTATAAAAATGTTATACATTTTTCTATAACATTTTGTAAGTTGATAAACATAGTTTAAGCAATTACTTTGTTTTGAATTTTATTTTTTGTATAACAAAATTAAAATTAGTTTAATTTCATCATTAGAAACAAGTGCGATTGTCATGCACCATAACTATACTATGTATTTAAACAGCTTTTTTCATAGATTTTTAATTAGACCAAGACGGCTTCATTGCAGTAAGCAGCCTTTCTCCCTGTCAAGTTGACAACGTACCATTTCATTTAGGGTTTTGTTTTCCTGTGTAGGTACTGCACCAAGTGGGGCTCATACAGAACCATGGACCTATGTTGTCGTAAGTGACCCTGAAATGAAACAAAAAATAAGAGAAGTTGTTGAAGAAGAGGAAAAAATAAACTACACTAAAAGAATGGGTGTGTTTAATTTTTTTGAGTTAAATTTTGAAAATTACATGAAATACATTATGATCAAATCTACTGTATATTTGACTGATAAATCTTTAAAGGTGTATGTCAAAGTATAAAGATACACAGATACTTTATGTATCTATGCATAGATTATCATGTTATTCATTAATAATAATGTTTACAATTGTTAATAATTACATTGTCCTCATTTTATCAAATGAAAATATTTTTTTTAAATGTATAAAATATTAAATTTTGTTATTATTGTGTTTTTAAATTTAGCATCTGAATAATCCATTCTGGATAATTTCGTTTTTCATAATAATTATCTTGCAAAATACCAATATTTTATCGTAGTTCTTGGCTAATGTTGAATCTATAAATATTTACAGAGAGACAGGCATAAAACAAAAACTGTATTTTTCCCCTAAAAAAATTAATCAACACTGAAATCTACACGAATTAACAGAAATTAATGCATAGCTAAAAAAATACAATGTAATACTAAGAATGATTTTGTTTTGTCCTTTTTCCTTATTACGAACAGATTTAATTAAACTTCATTTGTATAGAATGTACAAAAACTTGAATGCCATGAAAACTTTTAGAGATATCAATGTACAATTTCACCGACATTTTTGTACCTGTCAGAATCTTAGTATTTTATTATTTGTCATCTTAAAAATTCTAACTTTTTAATTAAATGATAATAACATAAAATTTTACTATTTTTTTCTGACTCTAATAAAACTTGGCAACAGGTGTTAAATGGACAACAGACCTAAAACCTTTAAAAACCTCTTGGATAAAAGATTATTTGACCACTGCTCCATACCTTATTCTAGTCTTCAAACAAATGTACAGCTATAAGGAAGACGGAACAAAGAAAATACATTACTATAATGAAATGAGTGTAGCCATCGCTTCTGGTATCCTTCTGACTGCAATTCACGTGAGTATACAGATGCAAATTTAAATCTTATAATTTTATAAGCAGATGTGAAGTCTACAACAGTGTATTCCTTTTATTATGTTGTTGCTGCAAAAGTTAATCTGTGATATTATTGATATTCTTTGCCTTTGGTTCATGGTTAATATTTCCTCGTATTCCAATACACAGTGCACAATGTCTACCTTTATATACTTACGATAATTTATCCATTATTACACTCATAAATTCCTTATTTATTTTCTTCCAACAATTGTTTTCTTACCTTATCTTCAGAAATTTTTCAACAAGATTATAATTATTATTATAATGCCTTTATTTAGGGCAATATTAGGACTTTAGAGTCCTCTCTTCCAACCCATTACACAAATAACTTTAGTATTCATTGTTGATACTAGTGGCTTTAGACTATAACAAAGATTTGTCAATGAATTCATACTTACTGTGATTGGTTTCCATAATGTGCTAAGCAAATTGTATGTGGTCCATTACCACATATCGAGCAACCAACACAACTGAAGAGCCCACTGAACTACACCAAATACAATATAAGCACTCAACTTGCAGAGCCAATAAATAAAGTTAAGGATAATCCAGTCACAGTTGCCCAAATAGCTTTGGAAACTATCAACAGCTTTTACATCCAAACGATTGGTTGCAAATTTATACTGACGGTTCAAAAATTAAAGGTAAAACCGGAGCAGGAATATTCTGCGAGCATTTTTCCCACTACTTTGTGCTGGGCCCAGGATCTACCGTGTTCGAAGCGGAACTATTCGCAATCAATGAGGCATTGAGACAGATAATAATGAGGCCATGGATGAATAATAACACTGTGATTTTGGTCGATTCCAAGTCAGCATTTATAAGCAATTGCTGAAAATACACCAACAAGTTCTCTGACTGAATCAATCCAGAAGAAGTATAAAATAGTCAAGCATATTACCAAGAAAATAGTCCTGCAGTGGATCCCATCACATGTGGGCATTCAAGGCAATGAGCTGGCAGACGAGTTGGCCAAACGAGGAACTCACATAATACAGAAACCAAGAAGAGTACTCACCCTGGAAGCTAGGATCGGCGAATTGAAACGAACATCTCATCTTTGAATTTAAGTTAACCAATAAATTCAAAGAGGACATAAGGAACAAATCCTATGAAGAGGTATCCGACTTGTATGATAAGGTCAGGGACTTACAGAGGAGGACATCTGTCGCGATTTTCCGACTTACAACTGGACATGACTGCCTGAATGAACACCTAAAGAAGATAAAGATTTTGGATTATGACAACTGCACATTGTGTGAAGGCCCGGACACTGTCATGAACAAGGACCACCTCTTGGTCTACGGAGAGCTGGATGAAGAGAAGCAGAGGAGAAAAGACCTCCCTGGTCTCTACTGGGGAGCAAGATCGAAGATGGCGTGAGCCAGAAAAGGCCATTGGACAACAACAACAACAACATTACCACATCCAGCACAAGAAGTAATTTGCCGCATATATTTAACAAAAATACAAGTAACAACAATAAATTCCAAGAGACAGGAGTGTACCCCTTATCATGTGCCGATTGCCCCAAAAAAATACATAGGGCAAATTGGGCCAATCATTAAATCATATAGGGGATTTAAAGAACACCTTCCTCCCGCAATACAATCGGCACAACCTCCTAAGATCGAATAAAAAATTTGTTGATTAAATTATAGAAACCAAACATAAGTATGAGGTCATTGACAAATCTTTAACCATTTTACATAAGTGTAACAAAGGGAAGCTTATGAATGCTCTGGAACAGTATGAGATTTATAAAGCTTTCAAAACAGAGCAAGGGACATTGCTTAACGAAAAACATAACTTCAACTCCAACCCATTGTTTGACATAGTAATAGACATCTCAGAAGTAAACACAGATAAGAACTATGCCCAAGCATAACACCAGCAGTCTAGTCGTGGACAGTGGACCCATCGCATGTACATCGCATTGTGCGAGCTTGTGTATTCATGTGTAAAAGTGTTTTAAAAAAATGTTATATAGTGTGTTTTTATTTTTATAATTAATGACGAAGGACAATGGTCCCTAAGCTCAACAAATTATGCTTAAACAATACTTATTGTCGGTTGATTTTTTTTTTTTTTATTAACGTCCAGCTGTTTTGCACTTAAGGCTAATGAAGACGGGACCTACAGTTTTACGTGGAATCCGAACCACAGCGAACGATGTCTGTTAAGAAACCATTTAGAAAATTATTCGGGGTCAGTGGGAATTGAACCCGGAACTTTTCCATTGATGTTTGCCATGATTGATAAAGCTTTGACGCCTTAACAACCGCAGCCATTATCGTCGGTTTGTGCAGAATTCTGCACATGCATTTTCAAACGTAAACTGCCTACAAATATTTATAAATATAAGTAATATAACTATTCTAACATGAAGCTAAAACTATAGCCTACCCCTCCTACAGTTATGAAGTCACAGTGAATCTGTTTAACAATTTAAATATGTTTGTGAGAAAATATGTGCCAGTTCCTGGTACCGTTTATTTTTTTTTTAAATTTCAAATGTAAAATAATGATTTTTATCAGCTTACCTGCACGACTTGCAGAAGGTAGAGCCATCTTTGTGTTTCACACAATATAACTCACTTTTTCACCAACAGGTAGCTTTAGATGCTTTCTACATTGATAAACGAAGAGTGCATGATTCTTCACAAGCAATTAGAATAGTACAAGCATTCATACTTTAAAAAATAACTGTTCTGGAAGTTGATGTGCATAATTAATCACAGTTAAGGGGTTAATTTACAGGCCTACAGCTTGGGAAGGATTAAGATTAAATATCAATATACATTTAATAGATAACAAAGTGATTTTGTAAACTTTTTACATTGTTACAGTATGCTGGTTTGGTGACACTTACAAGCACACCTTTAAACTGTGGACCCGCTTTACGAACATTACTTTGCCGTCCAGCTTCTGAAAAACTAACTCTTTTACTGCCGGTCGGATACTCTGCCGATGATGCAACAGTTCCTGACCTTTCTCGCAAAGCACTTCATGAAATTCTGGTAGAAGTGTGATCTTAAGTTATTCGTAACTGGGAATCTTCTCTATACCAATTTTTGTTTCATATCAATGAACATCTGACTTTCCTACTGTTTGTTGGTTATTCTGCTGATGATGCAACAGTCCCTATTTATGTTGTAAACATCTTCTGGTAAGGGTATGGTCTTACGAGTAAGCCTGTGATTTGGAAAAACTTAACCTCTCAACATCTGTTCTGTAATATTTGACGCAAACCAGATCCTAACATACTGGTAGAAATATCTTATTCCTAGCATACTTAAACTCTAACCTACTCTACTTGCAGTACTTTACTGCCCCATGTATTAAATAAATACTAACGCCGATTCCTACGTGGGCGACAAGAGCGATGTGACACAAGCGACCGGAGCAACATTAACGATACGCTAGTATCGCAAGCATTAGATAGATTATTGTGTTCTATGTGGACTGGCGATGTACACCGGCGGTCATATCCTTAAGCTGACCACTTTCACAATGTTCTCTAAAGAGAAAAGACGTAAGTTGATGTTTTTGGACAGTTCGGTGTTGACGTATGCGTATTTAAAAAGGAAGATGATTATTGGCCGACGTGAAAGAAATGTTATTTATAAAGAAAGGCCAGTTTGTGTTGAGTTTCATCATCTTAAAAGAAGATTGTGGCAGTATCCGGAATTATTTTGTAATTACACAAGAATGACAATAATAATGAATTACACAAGAACTCACACAGACATGAAATACACTGCAATGCTTGCTTCTAGTCCCATATCTCTGACATTGGTGGTGCCATCTGAATCGTTGGAGGGTACTACATGCATGACACGAGCTACCGCAGCGACAAAAGACAAACTGATTTGAAATTTCAAAATTGGGTCGCATCAGCAGCTCCCGTCGCGTTGTTGCGGTCTTCGAAGTAGAATCCTCCAATGCACTCATCTGCTCTGGTCACTCGCGTCGCTCTTGTCGCCCACATAGGATTTGGCATAACTCTGCGATAACTTTATAAATTAATGTTTAATAAATAAATGGATTTTTTAATTGTGAATGGTTACAATTTATTTCTCAATATAGTTGTAAGTTACTTTTTCCATTTATCTTTAGAATTAAATTGTAAATGATAATATTAAACGTAAACCAACGATCTAACCAATAAAATATGGGTGACCATTTCGAGTTTAAACAACAAATATACTATTTTACCACGAATTAGTGCACAAACACCTGTGTTACAGTGTACAGATGATTTATGTATTTATCATTTGTTCCTAAACAGCAAACAGCACCCTCTAATGCCATTCCACTCTCTACAAAGTGTGTTACCAGTTCCAGGAGTCTAAATGATTTAAGAATGGTGTCGAAGTAAATGATTATACTGTGTGTGATTATAGGTATGTAGAGTGTGAGTGTATGAGTTTTGTTTAGAGTAAGGCTCAGTTAGCTGTATTTAGTCCATAAAGACTAATAAAGTCTTATTATCATCATCGCCTTTTTTGCTGTTATATTTCCTAACAGTCGTAGATTTTGCGGGTAGTTTACCAGATCGGATAGGAAATACAACAATATAAATGTTTTGGTTTTCCAGGAAAGAGTGATTTAAAATATTTAAGTTAGCCTACGAACCTTCTTTTGAATACAGTTCAAGGTAAGAAAAGTTTAGAGTCAATTTAAGAAAAATATTTTTTATTTTATTTATTTATTGCCATTCCTTCAAACGTACATTCGAGGACCTATAGGAGGCTAATAATAGCCCGTACATAGGAGGTTCCTAAAACTAAATCAATTAATTTTACAATTCAGTTTTTTTCCAATTAGTACTATTATTAACAAATATAATTTAATTTCATAAAGTTTTAATTTAAAATTTTTTTTTTTATTATTTTCATTTTTTTATTGCATAGAAAGTTTTCACTTTTCACTTAAATTTTAACTACACTTTATTCTACATCAGCACAGTCACCTATAATAGTCTTTATTTTTTTCTTAAAAGTTTTTTTTTCCAACTTTTATCTTCTTAATTTCAGGAGGCAGTTTATTGAAATAATATATTGAGTAATAAATATAGCTTCTTTGCCCTATGGTTAATCCATGTTGAGGTAGCTTTAAATTTATATTTCTGGTACAACGAGGGTAATTAAGGTATTTTGCTCTGAGGTCACATAGATTATACAATATTGCTTTAACTACAAAAGTTTGTTTAATGGTTAGCAGCTTTTGTTGAATTTGTTCTATTCTTATTATTTTTAATATTTTATTTTGCAATCTGAGAAGTGGTAGAGTTATTTCATAGAGTCCGCCCCAGCCAATGATACCATAAGTTGCTATGCTATTAAATAAACCATAATAGAGCTGTAGTAGCTGTTTCTTTGACACTATTTTTTTGAGTCTATAAAACACAGAAACTAGGTACTTGGTTTTGCTTACTATTGAGTTACTGTGTATATCCCATTTCATGTTCTGATCATATGTAATTCCTAGGTATTTATTGCTATGTACTCTATTTAATTTATTTTCATTTATGTCTATTGTAATATTGGAGGGTATTGAGTCTATGTAGTTTCCAAAAGTTATGTAGGTGGATTTATTGTGATTTAATACCAATTTGTTATCAAAAAGCCAAGAATAGATATGATTTAAAGGGAGAAATTTTTTGAATAAAACCTGCATACGCCAATGCGAATTGGAATTAAAATGTACCTTTTGTTGGGCTTCTGAGGTCCCTCTTGACAGAACCGTATCTACAGGCTCGGAGGGTTATCAGACAATAACCAGCCTAATAACAGCTTTTTCAGTAGGTATTAACAAGTTTTTAGTTCCAAAAAGCTGTACTATTTAAGTAAGTGTATTTGTTTTGATTTTGATTTCATATATATATACATATATATATATGTATATATATTATTTAAATTATTGCAATGAAAAATGTGAGGATGAGGGTAAGGTTAAATTTATTAATAATCAGTTAATTTTAAATCTAAATTTAATTTTCCATAAAATGGTGGCCAAATTCCGGTTTTTTCCAAATAACTTCAGTTAGGTGCGTTCTAGAAAAAAATTACATATAAAAATTATAGATAATTGAATTCTCTAAAACTTTTGTATCCAAATTTTGTGAGTGAAATAGTTTTTGAGTTAATTGCCATCTTATATGTTATGTATTTATAAAAAACTACATGAATGCGCTATTATCACCAAAAATTTATGAATTATTTATTATATTATTGAACTATTATTGCTGTTTTGTAATAATTATTATTTTTCATTGTACTAGCTTCCACACTACCCTTGAGATAAAGTTAATGGGGCGTTTTTTTTTTTTTTTTACTGTGGTTTTATTTATAAAAATTGGCAGCGTAACCTCAAAGTGGTGGGATGTAATTTAGGATGCCAAAATGTACTATATTACCAAATTTCATCTCTTCCGCATTTTTTCCAGGTAACTTAATTTTTAACTCCTTGCTGCCTAGGCTAGACTGGATGTCTTAATAATATCCAAGGAATTAATAAACAAAACATAGCATTTAAATTTATTTTACACTTTTGATTGTTAAACTAAAATGAATTCTTAACATTTTAATATATCAGCAAATTATATAGACTAAAAATTAACAACATTAAGTTACAAAGTGTGTTAGTTTACAAGTAGGCTAAACAAATACTTGTATAGATTTGTGATAAAATGTTAGGAAAGGTCAACAAACCACAGGGCATCCAACAACAGATAAAGAACTGATATCAGCTAGTCAAAGATGTAAAATTAAAGTCAATCATTAATCCAAGACAGTTTGTCTGTTAGGTTTTATTATTGAAATTTTAAAGTGGTCGACATCAAAGCAAGTTACAAGTGAATGTTTTATAATGGTGCACGTTCAAAGTTCAGTGTTGTTAAGTTTTCTTTTATTTTGTACAATTGTAGACGGTTTTTTCCGTCCTAAAATTGAGAAACTCTCTCTAGCCGATGAACCAGATCCAGGACCGATTCTTTACTTAACACCTTTGATCGAATCCGGACAAACCGGTACAGCGCAAAAACTATCAATAGTGGAATTGGGCGACATTGTAAGTTATTCCGGCCTTTTGACAGTGAACAAAAATTGCGGGTCGAATCTGTTCTTCTGGTTTTTTCCGTCAAAACTAAACTGGACGTCTTCGTCCACTCTTCTTTGGTTACAAGGCGGACCCGGTGCTACTTCAATGTTTGGATTGTTTGAAGAAATTGGGCCGTTCAGTGTTACTAGGAACGGTTTGAAAAGAAGAAAGTATTCGTGGAATGAAAACCTGAATTTAATATTTATTGATAATCCTGTGGGTACCGGGTTCAGTTTCACAAACTCTGAGAATTGCTATCCTTCCAATCAAACAGCGGTCGGTCAAGACTTGTACGCAGCTTTGTTGCAATTTTTCACGCTTTTCCCACAGTTGCAGAGAAATCCGTTTTACGTTAGCGGAGAGTCGTACGCTGGTAAATACGTACCTGCGATTAGTTACACGATACATAAAAACAATCCTACTGCTAAACTTAAAATAAATTTAAAAGGATTTCTGATTGGTAACGGTTGGTCAGATCCGATTGCGCAGATAGACTATGGACACTATTTGTATTCTTTAAGCCTTATTGATAATGCACAACTGAACGAGTTTATAAAAATGCAAAATAGTTTTAAAACAGCTGTTGAACATAAGAAATGGTCCGAGGCCGAGATTATTCTTTCAGAGTTACTCGTTGCTTTCAACACTCCGTTCAACACTACATTATTCAGCAATACCACAGGGTTACCTCAGTTCTATAACTATTTAACCACATCCAAAAGTTATACAAGTTATTGGACAAGGTTTATCCAAACAGGAACAATGCGACGAGCTATCCACGTCGGTTCCTTGGACTTCTTAGGCGGTGACGACAGCTTGAAATATTTGATCCTGGATACAGTGAACTCTGTAAAGCCATGGATAGAAGAACTTCTGGAACATTACGAAGTGCTATTTTACAACGGGCAGCTGGATATAGTATGTGCGTATCCCATGATGGTGAATATGATAGAATCTTTTAACTGGAGCGGTGCTGAGAAATACAGATCAGCTGAAAGAGTACGTTGGTATGTCGGGAGCGATTTGGCTGGTTATTATAAAAAAGCGGGTAATCTAACTGAAGTTTTGGTAAGAAATGCGGGTCATATGGTGCCTTTTAACAAACCTAAATGGGCTTTTCAAATTGTTAGCAACTTTACTAAAACGAACGGTATGGTATTTCACGATTGATGAGTTGATCTATTTTGTAACTGTTTAAGCCAAATAACCTAATTTTATTACGAGCTGTAATTTATATTACATAAATGTAAAATTTTTATTTTATAAATTATACGATGATAAATTTGAATAATATTTCATTTAGTTTTATTATTTGATTTCTATTTCACACTACTGTAATTAAAATTTGAACTAGGCATTTTCCACCAGAAATTATGAAAGATATAAAAAGTCAAGATCTGCTACTGGGTAAAGACTTGCAGTAAATCCCTCTTAACCGATCTGGTCGGGACAGAGACCTTGGCCAGTTACCTGTTTGGCAGGTTGATCCGAGGTTCCCATAAAAAATAGATTTTTGTTAAAAAATAACCTACATATTTCATAAATAAACAAGCAAATAAGATGTTATTGCAACTCATTTTATGTATACATACATAAATAAACTCCAACAAATTAAACATTTTAAACTTACTTAAACTTTGAAAACTGAATTTACTGTGTTAAATATCAGTCATTTTTTCTATTCTGTAACCTTCAAAGATTTTTTTAAAGCCACGTCTCTCCATTTTCGTATGTTCACCACGTCTATTGCCGTTGAATCTTTTTTCTGTTCAACATATTACTCAATGTGTTACAAATATTACATATTTTGCTTCCACGAAATTCAGTAAACGTTCCGACAAAGCAACAGACGAAGAAAAAGAAACAAAGGATGCTGCTTTGTCAATTGCCGCGAAAGCAAAAGGGGAATCAAACTCATGCTCCCCCTCACCTGTTCTGCCTGCCACAACACAAACACATTGCACACATAACGTTGCGTCAACCCGCTTTGTTTTCCTAATGTCAGTCAAACAATCAACGTTTGAGACTTCGGCCAGTTAGAGTAATATAATCTGTAAGAGAAAAAACTCTGTTGTTCCATGGGATAGGCTGGTTAAGAGGGGTTCTACTGCATTTAGGACTTGTGTAGGAATTAAATGAAAAACACAGAATCAGTTGATAAATTACAATTAATATTGAATGGAAAATTACAATCTTATGAAAATATAAAGATTTCGAAGGAATTAAATAACAATAAATTAACAATAACTCTTTAACAATAGTTTCTGTTTAGTATAATATGAATTAGAAATAAATATAGGCAACATCCAAATATACGATATGTGAACCTTTCTTTATTTGACGGTTCTCTTATCTTACAAATATATATATTTATAAAATACATTATGTGCAGTTGTTAAACAAATATTTACACTTCATTTTGGTAAAATTTAACGAATTACTATTTATTACTATAACAAACCATCTATGTAAAAAAACAAAATATGGTTATTATAGCTTATAGACCCGTCTTAAAGTTAAGAATAACGCAGTTTATTGTATCTAAATGTGTAATACAATAAACCAAATATTTTTTTGGAATATAAACCGTGCGAAAATATTACACGTACTTTCTTACGCATCTTTTAAACAAACTTCTGGTATTTGTCAAAATCTCATTAAGATCCATTCGTAAATGATCAAATATATAAAATAATTATAATTGTGATGTTACAAAATCAAGTTTTTATATAGGAATACCTCTAAAAGTGATTGTTTGGAGAGATGGAGACTGTGTTTTATTTTATTTCTACATAGGATAGTTTAATAATGATCATTTATATTGATTTTTTTTTTAGATAATTGGTATTTTGTGTCATAAGAAATATTTACATAACATTGACAATATAACTCAGGATAACCAATTGTATTAATCTGCAGGGTTTCCTTTCACTCTTGATTTACTGCATTCAACCCAAATTCAAAACTCAACACAAAGTTTTAGGCTCATAGAGTTCAAAACAAAACTTGATTACTACATATTAAACATTGGTATTATTATTTTGAAAATTTTGCTTTTGTATGTTTTTTCTCCTCTTTTTTCTTATAAGGGTGATCCAATTTCAGTTTCCTATTTTGGCAACACTGACTGCTCAAAGTGTTAAAATTGTTCAGTTGTTCTACAGAAGTAACAATTCCATACGAACTGTGTATCGAAATTTAAGATAAGAATATGGTCAATTTAACCGACCTACTGAGCGAACAATTCGCAACATAGTGAAGAAATTTGAGGAAACTGACAGCATTAGAGGTAGAGAAAGGCCTGTGCATCATAGTGGAGTACGATCAGCAGAGAATATTGATGCAGTGAAGGAACGGTGTGAACGAAGAACCACTGTTATCAATTCATCATCGTTCGCAGACTTTAGGCCTTTCGTATGGCTCCCTTTGGCGCATTTTGCATAAGGATTTGTACTTACACCCTTATAAAATTCAGTTAACCCAAGAACTGAAACCTAGAGATCATGGACAGCGAAGAATTTATGCAGAATGGGTGTTAGAGCAGCTGGAAATTGATGCTGATTTTTCAAAGAAAATTTTCTTCTCTGATGAGGCACATTTCTATCTCTCTGCGTATGTTAATAAACAGAATATGGGGCGATGAAAATCCTCACATCATACACGCGAGACCATCGCATGCCCAACGTGTGCGTTATGGTCAAGTGGCGTAATTGGGCACTACTTTTTTTGAAAACAATGAAGACCAGACAGTAACTGTCAATGGTAAGCGATAGAGGCGCATGATAACCAAGTACTTTGGGAATGAAATTGAAAACATTGATGTGGAAGACATGAGCTTTCAACAAGAAGGCGCAACCTGCCACGCACCACTCGCAACTTTGGATTTTTTATGTCAAAAGTTCAGAGGTCGCATTATTTCTCGATACGGTGATGTCAATTGGCCGCCAAGATCGTGTGATTTGACACCTATGGATTTTTTTTTCTGTGGGGGTTTTTAAAGAGTCGTGTCTACGTTAACAAACCTGAAACGTTGGAGCAACTGAAAGCAAACATTCGCTAAGTTATAGTCCGAAACTTGTCAAAAAGTCATAGAAAACTACTTTGAAAGAATCAACTGCTGTAGGAAGGTCCAGAGATGGCCATTTGTCCGATATCATTGTGCACTGTTAATGAAAAATGTCAAAGATTTTGTTAATAAAATAAAATTTAAGTAAATGTAAAATTTTGAGTGCTCTTTCTTAAGGGTCGGCTCTAGCTGTCGGCCATGTTGGCTGACACTCCATAAGACCAATGTTAAATTAAAATCCATATTTTTCCTTTATTTTTGATCGGAAAATTATAAACGATATGTCATTTTAAAGCTATGGTCAATATGCATGCAAATGGCTTTTTAAAAATTAAGAAATATATTTTGTTTAATATTTATTAACAATTTAAAACATTGATTTTTAATAATTTTTTATGTTGTCACTATTAATTATAGCGAAAAACTGCCAAGCCATTCGCCTGAAGAATTTCGTCCCCAAGATTTTTGTATTTTTTTAAAAACGCTATTTGAACAATTGCGGGTTTTAAATGGATTTAGGCTGAGCAATGTCCGTATAACCTTCCGCCGCTATAGGGTGATTTTAAATATTTTTTACGTTGTAACTATTAATTATAGCAAAAAATTACCTAGCCATTCGGATGAAGAATTTTGTCCCCAAGAGTTTGGTATTTTTTTAAAACCGATATTTGAATAATTGCGGGTTTTAAATGGATTTAGGATGAGCAATGTCCGCGTAACCTACCTCCGCTATAGGGAGTCGCAGTTTGCTTTCTGTTTCACTAGAGCTGACCCTTAAATTAAAAATAGGAAACTGAAATTGGATCACCCCATATTACTAATATACTAAATAAGTTAACATCCTTTTATATTAAATTTGAAAAAATAATGTATTGGACAATCTTTAGTAGGCATGATCTGTTTGTTTAACAGATTTATTAACACGTATCTGACTCGGAAAAAACTTTTACCTTACATCATATTGTTTAAATCACTTTTATTTGCCATACAAACATAAAATATTTAGACCCGTACAACATGAAGTTTTTTTGCAAAGTTACATCTTTTCTAACTAGATGTTGCTGTCAATTTTTGCAGCTCAATGTGCAACATTGCTGTCACTTTTTTGAGCACACGATGAATGAAATCTAGATCTTTCACTCTCACAGGGATACCACTATACAATAGCCAATGAAAAACATGTGCAACAGCTGACATAAAATGGCAGGAAACTTGTTTCAGTAGAACCTTGGTTATCCAAGTTTCCGTATTAACAAAGACAAATTTAAAAAAAACTTTAATTTAAGTTAATTTAATTAATTTTGAATAAGAATTCATAGCTTGAAAGGATTTCTCAATAAATGAATTTACAATAAAAACTTTTGTGATGAGATTGAACAGAAAGAAAAATAATTCGACCACGCAGCTGAACCGCTGACGTAAGTTGAGCGAATTTCCAAAATTAAGTTTATAGGCCTATGTTTTAGGGTTTCAACCAACATTTTTGGAAATAGGTCTATTCTCGACGGTGCTGAATAGCTGCAAAATGGTTCGCCTTTCCGCATATTGGGAGTATATTTAATACACAAAGCATTGCGTGCTTCACACGCCAACCCCCGTATTGGAGTATCTTCAAGACACAAAGCATTGCATGCTCCGCACGCCAACCCCACGGTAGAATCCACCAAATGGCTTTGAACCGGGTACTTCTATGGTATTTTATGTTTTGATCGATTTTGGGGGAACCAAGCGAGCTATAAGGTCGCGTAAAAAAACAAAATGTGCAGAATAACATCCTACATTTATATTTGTAGAAAAAACTCAAACAAATTCATTCTCGTAGGAAAAATCTAAAAAAATAGTTACTTCCGGTCAAAAAACATGCTTCCGAATGTTGGATTTTTTTGGCTAGCGAACAGGCGACGTAGACAACTAACATGTGTACCAAATTTTAACCAAATCAGACTTAAAATGTGACCCCTAGAGTGCGAACACATATATACATATGATTTTTAATGACACCCAAAAACGTGTTCTGGGGTCCATGATCAGTGCTCACTTGCTGCTCCCGACCTTGGGTCTTACCATAAGGGCCACTGCAATAGCTCATTTTTCCTATGGAAATTCGCTAAAAACAGTAGTTTGCCACGTACGTCATGAAAACATTTACGCTTCTTCCTCAACGCAATGGTATGGGTGATGATTATCCGGACAGGTAGTATTGTGAATGATGAAGCAGGCTTGGGCCTGTTTACACTCCCCTCCTAGCGCATTGTATTTAGGTCTCACCATCCATTCCCACAAGTTGTTTCTTCCCCCTGCTACTGTTTTGTTTTGTTTTAAGTCGGTGTTAATCTTTGTGAATGAGAATATCATTATGAGTGGAATGTGAAAGCGTGTGTTTTTTTATCTTTAAATAAAAAAATTGGAAGCAATTGAACGATTGGATGGAGGTGATTCAATAAGAAAAGTGGCAAGTGATTTAGGTGTTGGGGAAGTGATTGTCGGGGGATTGGAGGCGAAATAGATCGGAAATCGATAAGTGGGTATCTCAACGGTATTCAAGTAAAGAAGAGCTTGATAGACAATCAATAAAAAAAAGCAAGCATGAAAGAACTTCAGAGGCATTATTTTTGTGGTTTTTAATACATTATCTTACAGTATCCAATTTCTTTCATTATCAAATCTTCTTTGTTTATTTAAAACTATATTATTTAAAGCCAAATAAAATAGATTCTGAAGTAAGTGTGGTTCCAAATCAGCCAATAACGATGTCAATGACAAGAGAACTCGCACCTCATTGGTTTTCTCACGGCCTTACGTATTATGTGAGTTTTTGGTTATCCGAGGTCTGCCCGGTCTCAATTACTTCGGATAATCGACGTTCTACTGTATTTTGCCTGCAATAATGGAAAGTTAGCTTTCTCTGACGAACTCTGCTTAAAATAATAACTCCAGCACATACAAACATTGTGTTTTTGGTTTCCACGTTACATTTTTAAAGATATCTATTAAACAGTAAACTGAGTCACTGACTTGTTTGCAGGGAAACTGATTTTACTTTCTCACAATACTATAGTATAGAGAAAGTACAGTGATCGCAAACAAATTCAATGTTGAGATTTTTGTGGAAATATCCGTTTTGGGACCCCCCCCCTGAGTCCAAAAAAGTGGTTTTTACAAAATGTCTGCCTGTATGTATACAAAGCTAGAGAGAAAACTATTCGATCGATTTTGAACAAATTTGCACCAAACATGTCAATTAGGCTTGTATAGATGCACGAAAAAAGGTTTTGAAAATTTTTGAAAAACAACCCTCTTTTTGGCCAAAAAACCTCCCAAAAATCAGTTATTAATTTTTTATAAAAAACCGGCTCTAACGAATTTGATAAAATTTTGCTTATTTGTAGCCCCTAATGAACCCTACCATAAGCAAAAAACCGCATCTTTCTAAAAATTCTCGTTCAGCTAAAATAAAAATATTTATTACTTACTCCTACTTTAATGTATCCCCTATAGTTATGAAGTCACAGTGAATCTGTTTAGTAATTTAAATATGTTTGTGAAAAAGTATGTGCCAGTTTCTGGTACCGTTTATTCCTATTACTTTTGCATATCAGCTTTAGTTCCTCTGAACATACTTGCAAACAATTAAGTTACCATTACAAATTCAGTGGAACATTAGGCAAAACAATGTATAATGTTACACATATCATAAAGCTAAACTAGTTATTACAAACATAAACTAGTTATTCTGGGATGCCAAATTAATGTTATTACTTCTACCTGCATGCAATATCTCCTCTGGTTTGTTGTTTAACTGCTGTTATTCCTATTATACAGGGTATCTTTTATAAATGGGCCACCATTGGTATCTTGTAAACTATAAATCTGACAGCAAACTTTAAATGGGGAACCTTTCCTTGCTTTTTTAAGAAATTCAAAAATATATAATTCAAATATTTGTAAATGGCCGCCATTTTCCAATATGGCGGTCAACTTTTGAATTCCTTTTTGAACACTCTGTATTTTATGATGATTTTGGATTTTCCAACTTATTTTAAGACTTTTTTTGTGTTTTTTTTATACGACTAACTGTTTAAAAGTTATGATATAAAATTTTTAAAACACCCTGAGCGGAAGATATTTTTTTATGGAAACATTTTGAATCAATGAAAACGCTAACAAAATATTGTTTAGACAAACAAATAACTTTTTAAAATATGATTTTTTTAGATTTTATAAACCAAAACACAGAGGAACTAAGTGACATATTACATAAACTAAAAATTTGTCAAGCAAGAAAAATGAAGTTAGTACCGGTATCTTATACTAATTCCTCAGTATTATGGTTTTAAAAATGAACAAAAACCGCATTTGTTTATCATAAAAAGATTTTTGTTTGCCTAAACAATGCTTTATTAGTGTTGAGAGCGTTTTCATTGGTTCAAAATGTTTTCATAGAAAAATATCTTCCACTCAGTTAGGGTGTTTTTAAAACTTTATACCCCTTACATTTTTAAACGGTTAGTCGAATAAAAAAAAACCCCCAAGAACAAAAAAGGCTTAAAATAACTTGTAAAACCCAAAATCATCATAAAAATACAGGATGTTCCGTAACAAATTTGAAAGTTGACCGCCATATTAGAAAATGGCAGACATTTACAAATATTTGAACTACATTTTTTTTAATTTCTCAAAAAACAAGGGAAGGTTCCCCATTTAAAGTTTGTTGTCAGATTTATAGTTTACAAGATACCAATAGTGGGCCATTTAAAAAAGAAACCTTGTATTATTAGTCATATTTATTTGTCAGCACCATACTGGTAAGGTTTGAGGACAAAATAATTTGAATTATTTTCAGTGTATGGTATTTGTTTAAAACAGTTACAAAGTTGATATCAATTTATAAGAGTACATAAAAGATTTTGAAATCTACTTTATAATTCAAAGGAGACAATCTAACTATATATTGTACAAGAAAGAGAATGTTTTTGTGCAGTAAGTATTAAAATTTTTAAGTAGTTTTAATTGAGTGTAATAAATAGCATGTATTTAATAAATTAGTTAACTATAATTAAATCATTATCTTTTTAAAATGTATCAATAAGTTAAAGTTCTGAACAAAATATAAGATATTAAAATTTAATAAAACACTAGCAGACCAGTGCGAATATTTCACAAGTTACGAGTAGGCCTACTTACCTGATTTAATACATTGATTTAATTAAGTAAATTATTTTGATTTATTTACGTTAATTTGATTTAAGTTGCAGATTGCACTTGTTTATAGAATGTAAACAATATAAATAATAGCAGTCATGTTACTTAAACAGCTTGTTAAATAGGTGGCGCCTTTCATTAGGAATCTCAAGAACTTTCATATGAAATTTGTTTAAAGAAAACATATTTAGCTATTTGTCTATTTTTCGTCAATAGCGGGGAACATGAATAGTTTTAAAATGGTGAATCTTTAATTTTGATGAAGATTTAAGGAAAAAATGGCATTGCCACAAAATAACACCTTTGAGAAATAATATATAAGAATTATTTGTATTTAGTCGTAGAATTTTTGTTAGTATTCCTTATCGTTTTGAGTAATTTACTTTGCAAAAAATATACAAAATGAACAAAGTTGAAGAATAAAAAAAGATTATCAAGGTATAATAATTATTTGTCATTAGCTGTGGTAGAAGAAAAATCTTATTCAGTGACAACCTAAGAAAATAAAGAAGTGCTAGTTGGATTTGTACACCAAGGGTTCCTTAGCCCCAACTGTGCAAAACTATAATTAATTTATTTACATAAGATACAGGCAGTCCTTGTTATACGCGGTCCAGCTTTATGCGATTTCACTTTTACACGGTAAAAAAATCCTTGAAAGGTTTAGTATTTGAGCTGAGTTGTTTGGAGTGTAGACTTGATAATTTTATAAGTTATTGGAGCGTTGTTTGTCATCTCACTCTCCCCTCAAGGTCAGTGCTCTCTTAACGGTACCTTTACCCATCCCTACTTGCTCGTTCATTGTCTGGGTTTGTCTATTTTTAGAACTTAGTCATGTCAAGGCATCAAACTATCGTTCGCGGTTAGTAGCGAAAATATTGGTTACGAGTGATAAAACGTAGTAAAAACTTAATTTTTTTCAAAATATTTTACTGTAATTTTAATTAATTCTTTAAAATGAATTTGACTTGCTGTACACTAAATTGATGTCTCCAATTAAATCACAGTATGCCATTGACCATTGTTGTATTTGCGAGTGTTTTGCCGATGTGGTATTTACACAATGTTATTAAATTTGTATAATAATAATTACAGTGCTACACTATAATAATTTACGAATTTTGCAAGTACTTTATTGCTATTTATACAGTTTTTTTCTTCTTTTTTTTTAGCGACCGCGAATAATCAAAACCGCGAATACCAAGTCTGCGAATGTTGAGAGATTACTGTACCTTCTTTTAGTATCTATTATAAAAGGAAAGAAACTAATTACATCGTTTTAAGTTATATCATCAGGTACTATGCCACAGATGTGCAGAAAAAATCATGTGTGAATGTTGCCGTTAAGCCAGGTAAAATAAAATAATCTAGGCCTAACCTAAAATTGTGTTGCTAAGCTGGTTATCTGAATCAGCTGTTTTATCTGTTATTTTATGCTGTTGCTATGGCAATAAATATAAAAATGTGATTTTTGTAGATCATGGGCATTATATTTTTCATACAAACAAAATGCTTCAAACAATTAAATGAAAGCATTTTGATCACTTTCATGGCTGTATGAGCCAATGGTGTCCCTTTGCCTAACCAGGAAAATATGTTTAACAAAAATTATACAAATAAATACTTAGCTTTGTTTCCATTTCTTTCAAATTGAATTTCACTTTTCTTTATTTATTTGTTAAATTATTCTACCGTTTAATAGTTGAATTGTTTACTTCTAAAGAATTTCATTTACTAAATATTTATCAGTAATTCCATCAAGCTTCGTCTTTGCCCTTTCTTTACCACTTTTTTCTTCACAGCGTCAAAGTAAGACTTTGAGTACAAATAAATTCCAATTAATTACACGAATAACATTGAATTTCGTTACTTTACAAAAACAATTGGTTGAACTTTGACTGCAGGAAATTATTAAAACTTCGAACATTTAAATAAACTCAAGTTAAAAAAACGGCAAGAAGATGAAGAACCAGGCCCAACAAACGAAACCACAAGGGGGTGAGGCGTTACGGAGTTAAAACTAAAATAATTTATTCATAAACAACAAGTAAGATTGGTTAATAACAATGAGGGCAAATTTTAAAGGTAAACCTTCTTTACCTTAGTTACTTGAAAACTGGCATCCTAAATTAATTTTTCAATGAAACTCGTGATCTGTATTTCTTAGTATTAAAAAAGGTTTTATCTTTCCTATTTAATCTGTTTTTTAACAGTTATTTGTGTATCAAGGGTGCAAAGTTGAGTTTGTTGCATGAAATAAACATTACAGTTTATTAAGAGACTACAGTGAAGACCTCGAAAGAATACCGTTGAGGGAAGGGCTTATGTACACCGAGACCTTGAACGCTCCAATCGCCTTAGTGCGACGTTGTCACGTTCTTCCCACTCTTCTAACTGAACGCGGCTGACTCAACGCATTTATAATTCTTTAAACTGTGCGCTCAAGCCTCGAGCGGTAAATACCAGGAGTGTTCGAGACTAGTAGATATGGCAATGCTGCGCGCCCATCCTATTGGCCGCCTCGCAACGGTATTCTTTAGTGGTCTTTAATATAAATCAACTTTGCACACGTAATACGCACAACGTTTTTCCAATAGCTGCATTTTAAATTAGTGTTTCAGCTTTTAAAAAGATTTGCTTTACTAAACAAAACGTGTTAACAGTACAATCTAGTTCACAAATGTCCTGTATACTCCAGATAATATTGTAGTTCACATATGTGCATTCAAGAGCAGCACAATTCCAAGGAAAACAATCAAAATTTTCAATAGCCTACATCAGCTGTTTACTTTACACCCTAGGGTAGTAAACAGCTGAACACATGTAGTTTAGTTTGCAAAATGCTGTGTGTGTGCAAAAACGCAAATTGTTAAGTAGCTGTAGGAAAAATATTTTAAAACCTTTGTGTCCCGTATACCTGTATTCATTTAGCAAAAAGCCATAACTTAAAAAACTATTACTGACAAAATAAATTGTATTAATAAAACACATTTTGTCAATTGAATTTCTTTAACTTTTGTTATGATTTCTTCGATAATTTTGTTTAACAAGAGAAAATTCCTCCTTACAATACTTTTCTAAAGTTAGAAAAAAGTTTATTTTAACAAATCTAAAAGACTATATAAAGTTAACGGATATCTTTCAGTGTAGCACATACAGTTCAGAAGATATTGGTAATCACCTGAGATAACATATCATATTTGGTAAACATAACAACTTCTAATTAATCTACAATATATACATTTACACGTTGACAAATAACTATACAACTGAATACTTTACACAAACAATATTCAATGTAGTTAACAATTTAAATCTACCTAAATGATCTGTTACCTTATATTGCACACTTTATAGTCGTTGTAATCTCAGAGACAAGAATGATTTAATAATTTGAGTAAAAATATAGAATTCCCTTACAGAGTTGAAGTTTTGCATATAAAAATATTTTGTAGTAAGCTAATACAAAGCTCGGTATTACTTAATAAACCAAATAAATTAAGAAATATTATCTATTTGGTCATGTAAATAATGTACAATATCGTTCTTTATAAATATACAAACAAAAATAAATAATGAGATATAAATATAGAATATAGAATTTGTACATTTAGACTATGATTGTTTAAGGATTAACAACACTAATAATTATTATAGGGATTTTTCTCAAAACTAGACATCCATAACCCTGTGTCTGTCTGCGATCATTGATGGTTTTATCATGTCTGCTTTGTGGCGAACTCGTTTAAAATGTCCCACGCCATGTCTACATCGTTTCTTGTAATACCTAAAGCACGAATCACAGCGTCTTGTGTATATCCTGCAAATAAAATAAATAACAGTTTAATTGCGTTCTTTACTTAGAAAACATTTTATCGTTTTGTACAAGACATGGAGCGTACAATAGATAATAAATAAGACTTACAGATCAATTTTTTTAAAACAAAAAATTTCTAGAACTTTTAGTAAATACAGAATTGAAAAAGTAACATTTGGTTAAATATTTGAAAGAAAAGAAACATTGAAAGTATTGAAAAACAAAAATGCTAAACTTAATACTGTATTATAGAGAAGGGATATTATACATTACATAAGTTAAATGGTATTAAATCCAGAATAATGTACTTCTGTACAGGACACAGGTGCGGATAATACGGCAGAGACTAGAACAAACTATAAACCTAACCAAAAACCCATAAAATGCAATATAGATTTATGTTGAACAAAGTTGAAATGAGTGTTCTTAAATGTGTTAAAACACAGTGATTCAGATGTGTTTTCATACAGTGATTAGAACTCACCTTCGGATGTAAGCCTGGCAATGTGGTCCATGTTGAGGTTTTCATAAGCTGGAATCTGTGTTGGCTCTGGTGAAGTCTGCGAGCGTTGCGGTGCTCCGTGACTGTGATTGCTCGCCGTAGAACATTGAGAATCCACTGAAGACGTACGAGATGGTGTAGGATGTACAGTAACATTATTTGTTATTAGTTCCATGTTTACTCTGTTAAATGCAAACACAAAACTATCATATATGATGCAAAAACATAACCACAAATAGTCGCAGTACTTGAAGACTGGTTAGAAACTCACCTTGTCTCTGCCGGAGGTGATTTCACTTGATGTACGACTGCAGATACCGTAGGCAGCTCAATGTTGGGTGTCGAACAGTACACAGGCTTTATCATGGTTATGTTACCTGCAATGTAAATACTAACCTATTAAAATACTAAGTTAAAAATAGACTCACGTGATTGTTTAGTTTTGTAAGAAATTACTAATGTTTGAATTTTGAAGTAGTTTGATTCTGTCTCATTTATTTATTTATTTGTTTTATCTACAATGAACAGTTTTAATTTTTATGCAGGAGTCGCAAACTACATTCTTATTACATTGCAATATAATTTTAATATTATAATATTAACAATGTATTAATATAACGCAGTATAATACAATATTTTCTAATACAACGTAGTATAACAAATACAATATGCAAGTTATATTTAAACAATCAAGTTTTTATGAGACTTTTAATCCTTTTTTTAATCTTATAAAATTAGCCTTTATTTTTCCATTTAATCTATATGATATAATATGTATACATAGTAAAACCTACTATATTTGACAACAAAAGTTTGATTAATAATTTGAAAACAATAATTATTTCTTATCCTAAAGATTTGCCCTGCCTTAAGATGAATACCTTCAGGAATTAGTTAAGCCTGTTAATAAAACATGTCGCAAAGAATTTTTCCATAAAATAGAAAGCTCCAAAACTCAATAGAAATCTAGGACTGTTTTAAAATTATTTGTAATTTTGAGTACAGTGAAACCCCGGTTAACCGAACTCGGATCAACCGAAACCCGGGTTATCCGAAATGCCTCCCAAAATCGGAAATCCAAAAATAATAGCCCTATTGTAGGTGCAATATTTAATTTTTTTTTTTTTTTAATCAAAATTAGAACTTTTTTCTACAATTTAAACAACTATTAGAAATTAAGTAGCGGATTTAAAAAAAATTTTACAATACCAAACTTTGAATTAACTTTTCTTAGAACTCGAAAAATGTTAGAAGAACCCCTTTCCTTTGATGTCAGGCCGCCTACTTTCTCCCTTCTCAGAATCAAACCGCGAAATAAACAAACTACGTATTTCTTTTCACACGTAAAGATAACATGTAATTTCCGGATGGTCTCGTCAAAGTCGTTAGAATGAGGTTCCACTATAGCAACACTGCTAACTCTCCCACCCCTCCTAAGGGAGAATTCACACCGACATTGCCGACACACGCTATGCCCACTATATAACGCAAGCATATACACCGGAAGCAAGTTTTTTGTAAACATAGATGCTATGTTTCTACCGACGCATGCGCACTTGCCTTTCTTTCTTCTTCTTCAGGCGACAATTCGAAACTTCCAAACCACGTATTGTTTGTTTTGATTACGTTATATAGCCTGGCAGTGTGAATTTCACATAGCGAGTATCGCGGGCATAGCATTCGTCCACAGATGGACGCTATATTAGGTGTGTGGAGGCCTTCAAATCACATTAAAGACAAG
>JAGFPH010000005.1:535962-586195 GCA_018207615.1 Philaenus spumarius
TGTTGGTAGGCTGTTAGTAATGTACCTGGCAGGATGATGGTGTTCTCGTAGCTCGGTTCTTCGGAAATATTGGCAAGTTCTGCATAGTGAATAACATGAGGCCCACTTTGCTTCCGTTCTTGATTGGGTATTTCCGTAGCTGTAGGCGGAGGGGATGCTTCGCTCGGGAACTGCGGTGTCGTGCTGGACTTACTTGGCAGTACGTTCACTTGGTTAGATGGAATAGTGGGACAAGACTGATGCCTCGTATGATTTGCTCGTGTGCTTGGGTGTTGCAGCACATCGTACCTTTGATCTACAGGCCCTGTTGGAAGAAATGGAGGAATTGATTAGAACAAAGTTATTCTAAATACAAAACTATACTTAAAATTTAAACCTTCATATAATGATATATACATTTTAAATGTGCACTTGTATAACAAATTTAACTAATGTTTAAGACATGAAAGTATATAAAGTTAATTTTCAGGTTATCTGTTACAACTCCTGTAAATGTCAGAAAACCAATCTATCTACATTATGTTTAATAGTCCATCAAATTCGTGCAACTCAGCGACAAATGGTATAGATAAACCGACGTTCATTCTAAAGAAGAATTACAGTGATACAGGCTTAAAAAAATGTACTACGAGGCGTATTCATAAAGTAAGTACCGTTTCATATTAGCGCCGCCGCAGCGCTGCGGTCGGTGTTCTGCGCATGTGCTCTAGTCTTCCTTGTTCACTGGCTCTCAACTGATGCCATTTTTTTTGCTTTACTTTGTATTTTCAGTTTGCTGTGCATATTTGAAATGTTTAAGACAATTACTGATCCCGCCGACTGTGGTAATTCGATTTTTGAACGCAAGGAATGTGAAACCGGCTGAAATTTACCGTCAAGTTAAAGATGTTTATGGTGAAGACACAATGAGTGAGGGAATGGTGAGAAAGTGGGTTAGAATGTTTAATGAAGGTCTAACAAATGTCCACGATGAGGCTCGGATTGGACGTTCTTCTGTTGTCAACGATGATTTGGTAAGGAAAGTTGATGAAAAAATCCATGAGAACAGACGTTTCACAATGACAACGCTTTCAGACGAATTTCCGCAGATTTCACAAACTGTTTTGTACGAAATTGTTACAGACATTTAAAGAACACAAGATGTGTTCTCGATAGGTTCCAAAAATGCTCACTGATGTTCACAAAACCAATCGATTTGGCAGCACTTTGACATTTTTCACACGGTACAGTGAAGAGGGAGAGGACTTTTTAAACCAAATTGTGGCAGGTGATGAAACTTGGGTTCTTCATGTCACACCAGAATCCAAGCAACAATCAATGGAGTGGAGACACACTCAATCTTTGAAAAAACAAAAGTTCAAAATGTCAGGACAAAACATCATACGCACTGTGTTCTGGGATAGGAAAGGGGTTTTGCTTACTGAATTTCTTCCCAGAGCTGAAACCATTAATGCGGCAAGATATTGTGAAATTTTGAGGAAACTACGGCGTGCAATTCAAAACAAACGGAGAGGAATGCTCAGTAAAGGAATTGTATTTCTCCATGACAATGCTCGACCCCATACGCAAACAGTGATTCAACAGTTTTGTTGGGAGCAGTTCAATCACCCGCCGTACAGCCCGGACTTGGCACCGTCCGACTAGCACTTGGTCCTGTAATTGAAGCGCGAGTAAGGCGGCAAGCGCTTTGGATCTGAGGATGAGGTGAAAATGCTGAGCAGTCTTGGCTATCGTCACTGGCAGGAAGTTTCTATGAAGGAAGGTATAGAAAAGCTGGTCACCTGCTACAACAAGTGTTTGAACATTGGTGGAAACTATGTAGAAAAATAGTTTAAAGTATGCTCTTTCATGTCAAAATAAAATTGGCTTAAAAAAAATTGTTTTATTATTTTTTTTTTTCAAAACGGTACTTAATTTACGAATGCGCCTAGTAAATTTACTTCTCACACAAAATGACTTTCTTGTATCTAGTCAAGAAATAATCATGATACATTTTATTTTTCTAATACACCCATCCCCAATAATAAGTGTGTAAAAAAACATATAATTATTATTAAACTGTATTGGTTGTTTACCGTTTGTAGTTGCAAAAACATCTAGTTCTTGACTTGAACTTCTTTCAAACGTAATCGGTGAATTTCTAGGTGGAGGAGGAGCATCCTCTTTAGGAACTGTAAGTTGATTGCTGCGAAGCAAACACAAAGACATTAGTACAATGTATAACATCGTTTAAAATAAAAAGTATACCGAGTTTGATGTATACCTGGTAGAATTAGCAGGGCTGCCTAAGATTGGGGAGGCTCTTCGGGGTGGAAGTGGAGGCGGTGGTGCAGTACCTCTTCTCAACAGCTGTGGTGATGTACCAGGAGAAATCATAGGACTCCTTCCACCCTATTAAAAAAAAAAAACATGTTTTTAGTCCTTGCAACTGACAAACAACTATTTTTCATTCAATAATGATATACTGTCATCTTTAACATATCACCCGCTCAGTTAAGGTGTTTTTAAAACTTTATAACCCTCTAACTTTTAAAGGGTTACCATAAATTGGGGTGAATAGAAACAGTTTTCAACTTCTAGACTCTGTAACTTTCTTGTTTTTCAATTGTTTAACATACATTGCAATATATGTTAAATTTCTGGTCTCCACCCCAGGAACAAGTTTCACACACACACAATATTAATCCTACTTAAAAAAAAAAAATTAAAAAGTTGCTCTTTCTAATCACCCCTTACATTGAGGTGAATAGAAACAAGCATTTAAAAAATCATCTTTTGCCTTGGTACCATGTGTGGGGTGATTAGGAACAATCTGAATTACTAAATATACGTTTAAGGTATAAGAGAAATTCAATTATGTACAATCTAAAAGATATGTAATTGTCAAAAAGTAAAAAATGCTGAAACTTAATCCAAAGAAAGTTTTTGGAGGAAACAAGAATGATGAAATCTTAACCTTGACAGACAAAGCAAACCCAACAGCCAAACATGGATGCCAACATATCAGAACAATATTTACTTACTAGTTTGTTTGAAGGGTAACCTGGAAATACAAAAATATCCCCCCTTTATCTCTTTGAAAGTACTATAATGAGCATTTGAATATTTTTCAAAGTTTTGTTTCTATTCACCCCATTTTACGGTATTGGATTAAAAAAACACCAAGAACAAAAAAAGCTTAAAATAACATGTAGAACCTAAAATGATCATAAAAATACAGGATGTTCCGTAAGAAATTCTAAAGTTGTCCACCATATTGGAAAATGGCACCAAACTTTTGAAATTTCAAATTCATATTTTTAATGATCACTAAAAAGTAGGTGAAGTCCCCCTTTTAAACTTTGCTGTTCATCTTGTACTTTTATTATCCCAATGGTGGCCCAGTTAAAATGGACACCTGTATACATGTATAACTTTTCTATCATTAAACAAAAGAGAGGGTTTTTCTAAGTAAATATAAGATAGGGTTTTCAACAACCTTTTCTTTTTAATAAATATACAGTCTCTAAACGGCCCAGTACGACTTCCAAATGTAATTGTTCTCGACTGTCACAATTTTTAAAACCCTCTTTTTACAATTGTCCAAAGTTTTATGTTTCAACCTATGACATACTTAATAGCAGAAGAAATAACATTTCCCGTTTAAGATCAGACCAGAGCTCCAAGCACTTCATCCATTATAGACTTTTTGTGAGCTAAAAGTTTCTGTTAAAAGATACTGTTTCATAAAAACAATACAAAATGTAAACACTTGCACTGTAGTGAAATTTGATCTCAATTTGTTAGACGAATGCATAATACAATATAAAAAATAATTTAAATTCTTGTAGAATGTAAGTAAAATTTTAAAGTGGATGGTAATAAAGTTTTTTAAACTATAGTCAAAAATTTTAACACTTTCAGTGCTCCGGCATATTAGGGTCTTATTACGAATGACTAGCAAGATGGCAGATCTTCTTACGAATGACTAGCAAAATGGCAGGTCTTCTTATGAATGACTAGCAAGATGGCAGGTCTTCTTATGAATGACTAGCAAAATGGCTCTCAATTTAAACGATTGTAAGTTGCTTTGTAGTCGCTATTTTCCTAGGCTACTGAACCTAGTCTCGTAAAAGGGTTCCTACCAACTACTCAGGTAAAACAAATTGCTCTAGATAATGTCTAAACTCCCTCTTTTCCAATGTAAAGTGAATGAGACAGGTGTGGTTAAAACCATGCCCAGTCACAATGAAGCACACGTTTTGCGGGACTAACCGCGCTCGGCACTGAGCATGATAAAATGAAATGTAAATAATTATAAATGAGATATGAAAAGTGAACAGAGTACAAGTGCTTAGGATATACTGAAGTTGACTTACTCTAGTATCAGCCGTCTCAGAACGAGGTGACAATGCCAACGCTTGCAAACAGCTGTTATTACAATTCCAGTTGTTTAGATCCTGCAACAAGCGTTAATTATAATGCATATTTATTAAATTTCAAGACATTGTTAAGTAAACTGTAAATTAAAAATGTATTTAGTACTGAATTTCCATCGCAAACATTATTTTATTAAATTATGTTTCAATGATTAATTCATTACCTTCAGTTATTCATAGTTCCGCAAACATCAGCGGGTCTTAGTGCTTTACAACTTATTGATACCACACTATCTATGTTGCTAAAAGAATTCGATTAATGAGAGTGTCTACTCTGCGGTTCATTCTACTTTGAAAGGCTTAACACCAACATCAATTAAAGCCAGATTGGATGAAGTTCATGGCACATCTGCCCTGTGTTAGCCACTGTTTATAATTGGGTAAATGAATTTAAACATGGTCGTACATCAAAAAAGATGAACATTGTTTGGGACGTCCAGTAGAGGTCACTACACCCGAAATAATCGATAAAATCAACAATATGGTGTTAAGCAATCTGCGATTTAAAGTGCGCGAGATACTTGAGGCCACAGGCATATCACAAGGTACTGTGTTTTCAATTTTACACGAAAAACTTGGTTTGAAAACAGTTTCAGCAAGATGGGTGCCGCGATTGCTTACAGAAGAGAATAAACGCAATCGTGTGGTTGATTCTGAGGCTAATTTGGTGCTTTTTCGTCACAATCCGAATGCGTTTCTGCATCGATAAATCTGTGGACGAAACATGGATTCACTACTACACGCCAGAGACAAAGGAACAGTAAAAACCGTAGTTTTTGAAGGCGAACAGGCTCCGAAGAAGGCGAAGAGGGTGAAATCGGCTGGAAGGTTATGACCACAGTTTTTTGGGATGTAAAAGGAATTATTTACATCGATTACTTGGAAAAGCTGGAGAGTATTATGCATGCTTATTGCACCGGTTGAGTGAAGAAATAAAAACTAAACGACCTCATTTTAAAAATAAAAAAGTCCTCTTTCATCAAAACAATGCACAGCCTCATACCTGTGCAGCCTGAATGGTTAAAATCATGGAAATTTAGTTCAAATTGTTTCTACATCCACCGTATTCGCCAGATTTGGCCCCCAGTGACTTTTTCTTATTTCCAAACTTGAAAAAATGGCTCGGTTTATTTTGAGGAGCTTCCAAAATCTTACTTTTTGGGCGTGTTAAGAAAGTTGGGAAAACGCTTAGAAAAGTTTATAGAGCTAAAAGGAGTTTATGTTGAAAAATAAAAAAAGTTACCCAAAATACTTTGTTTTTGTATCTTTTTTAAGGATTTATTGAACGACCCTTGTGACTTGAATAATAATCAATAACAAGTAAAGTTCCTTAAATTGCAAGGTAAATACACACAACTGTTGGATTAGGGGCACTAAAAATCCATGACAATATCTGGAACATGTTTGTAACAGCCTATTGCTGAATGTCTTTCATACCATAAGCAGAAAGAGCAAAGCTTACAGCTCTCTTTTTTCAAGCAGCAACATGATGTAACTAAATACGCTGGAAAACATTTTAATCCCACAGATTGATGGATAAGAACTTGAAGATTGCATCATACATGTCCAGCAAGATGGCTTTGGCACTAATTCATTGTAATCCGTGATTGTCTCAATAACTGCTTCCCAGGTCAAGGTCAATACTTTATCTGATAACCCGTAATTTTTACTTGAAGATTTATCAGAGGTAAAGTTTTCAGACAGCCCTCACCACATAATCACAGTAGAAAAAACATGAGTTGAAAAATGAATGCTTGAAATGCTGCAGCAGGATTGGCAAGTAAACGTCTTCAAATATAAAATTTATGGCTAATTAGCAATGGCATACTCAATTAAATTGTTATATGAGGGCTGTTCTGAAGTAACTTAAGTTTTGAAATAAAAAAGATATTTTATTATACACATTTGAAAGAATAAACGTGTGTCAATTTAAATGGTGACTATGTAGAAAAATATTTTAAGATTTTCCCTTTTAAATGTATAAAATAACATTTGTTTTTCAAAACATAAGTTACTTTCTGGTACTTGCAGTTTTTAATAATGTTTCGTTAAAGTACATAAAAGAGAAACTTGCAACAATAAAAGACCAATCACAACGTAAAATACATTCAAATAAGTACGAAGAAAGAGTTGTTGTTTATCACCACTATTATGCAAGATAAATCTGGAAGTAGTTACAAAGAAAGGATGGGTTTAAGAAATAGCTGGGAATAGGCTTATTTTATTTAGAATACATAAATATAGTTTAATAAATTTGTTTTTTGTGGATGATCAATGATCAAGTAGCCGTAGGCAAAGATAAGTTAAGAGACCTTAAGTGAAAAACATTGAGCAGACCTGCAAAATGTTGATAGTATGTTCAACTTTTTTATTTAAAAAATATTTGAATAAAGGAGAATTAAATTAGAATTTTGTATACTAGGTATTACATACAAAGAAAATGATGGCCTATGGTGACTATTTGAAGACTATGAATCTAGTTTTAATTATGAAAAATTGAGTAAAATTAATCAGAATATAGCAAAGATGGAACTGTAAGTTTAAGAATAACACTATAGGTACATTTTGTGATATTTAAAGTATAATCAATGTAATTGTATACCTCTTCATTCTTTAAGATGTATCAAGATTAATTTACGATTTAATTTCTTCAGTTATACGAGATTATTAAATGAATTCCCAAAATAAGTCTGAGCTAATATTTGTAGGTGAAATCTTTTCTTTTTTAATTTTTACCTTGTTTTTGAATAAACAGTAGAGATACTGAGAACCTTATTTATTTGGATGATGTTTTCATTCCAAAACTAAGTAAACAATAAATAGTCTCTTTGGGACGTTATTACCTTTTCTTAACTGATTAACACCATTCCTTAATGATCTAGACGGTCTTGAAACAAACAACGTATAAAAGCAGGAACATTTGCAACTTGAACATTTCTAAACAATCTCTCAAGGAAATTACCTTCAAATCTTTAAAAGATTGATTCGGGAAAACCCATTAATCGAGGAATGACGAAAGCAAGATTAAACTTCTTATTTTGACGGAAACAAAAGGCCTAAACAATCAATGATTGAAAACGATAAATCCAGAAAAAATCTATTGAGAATGTACTGTACTTGTTTATCACTAAATCTCACATATGATCCAAGTTATTTTTCACTTAGAATTACAAGTACATTGCCAACTAATTGTTTTTTTATGCAGCTTTCCTTTTTTGATTTAAAACTATTTTCATCCATCAACTCCATGATTTTGCTCCAATATACAATTCTAACCTTTTAGTAGATCAACATGAATGTTTCTTTTGTTGGCAAGATATATGTGGTGGTTTTCTTTTGCTGCAATCTGAAATAATTGGGGTTGGTTTATTTTTGTTAGAGCAGACAAACATTAAAACAGTTCTTTTAAAGCAATGTTTGTTGCAATACGATGTCGATCAATATTCAAAATTTAACAACTACTTTCTTTTTAGCTCCTATTATAGCTTGAGAAATCACTAACAACTTGAGCTGACGAAAGACTCATCTGTTCCAATTTCGGTATATTCAGACACCATTAAATTTCACAACAAACAACAACTGAACACTAAATACGACCAATATAAAAATGAACTACTTGATGAAAATCTTCAGCAATATTAATGTTGAAAATATACTACTTTTACCATCCTCAAAAGTTTAATTTTAAGATAATTCCCAAACCAATTTTTTTTAAATAACTGTACTTTAAAACGAATAGTAGTTCTTGATATAAAAATGAAAATTTCTGGACCAAGTTAAAAAATAATTCAACACTAATAACCTACAAATAATTGCTGATGTCTACAACTCTTTATATTCAACGAGAGCACATATTTCCTTCAAAAGTTTTACCAGTTGAGTTTATAAAATTTAAAAGGCTTGAAGACGATTTAGCCATACAAACACTGTACGAATAAAGTTGTGCTACAACAAGTTTACGAGGAAAATTTGGTACAACAAATTGGTCTAAATTATTTTCCTAGTTTCGATGAATGAAAATTTAGGAGTAGATGTAAACCCTGTAATTCTGTTCCATCTCCACCATCAGTAAGTCATGGCTAATCTGTACGTCAGTTGGCTTGGGCACATCGACCAAAGCAGCTCATGTTTGTGGACATATGTTTGAATCCAGTTGAAATATTGTCCAAATGGTAAGCTCATGTCTGTCTTTATTACTCCAAAATATCTTCTACAAATTAATTTGTTTGTTAAACAATTTCAGGTAACAAATTGAATTTTGCACACCATCTAATAGACGAGGACCATGGTTACACAAGCTTACAAAATAACCTAGAAACAATTAAAATATGTTCTATAGTTATAGGTATATGAACGCTCTCGAGGAGTATGAGATTTATAAAGCGTTCAAGTCAAAAGATGTAAATGGTGGTCATCAATTATTGAACGACCAGCTAAATTTAGACTCTAATACCTTACGGTGAAGACATCAGATCATCACAAATTTAGTCTCACCGAAATTGGTAATTAAAGTATTAATAAAGATTGTTTGGACACAGAAAAATAAGGTACAGTGAGTCCCACTATTCCGAACCCCGCTATTCCAAAAATTCGCCTATTCGGAACAGAGTTCAGAAAAAATACCAATTTTTTTAACATAAAAATAGGAGAAATTAAAAAGACGTTCGTGAAAAAACTTACATTTATTGTTATACAAACCAGTTAAATGGAGATATACATATAGCCTAAGCTTGATGAAAACGCCTGAAACTAAATTTTAATGAAAGCTGGTTTTGTTTCCTTCACGTTTTCCATCCGTTTTGCGGGAAGGAAGTTACCGCAACAAGCATCCGGTGAAAAGGATACCGGGTCCATCGGAAAGACAAAAGGATTAGATACAACAGCTAGGCACTACTAGTGCTGTTGCCACCTGCCAGTTGCATTAATCCGTTTTTCTTCTCCGTTTTCGTTATCTCGAAGGAATTTTATTTTTTTCTCGATCTTTTTTCAAGAAGAGGAGGTAGTAACGGACAGACTGCGGGGTGACAAAACAGACAGTTCGAACAACAGTTTTGACGGAATCGTAGTGCAACAGAAAAAAAAAACGGATGGTGTAAACCTGCACTAAGGCGAGGTCAAAAGCATTTGCCGCGTCTACGTGTGATATGAGTTCAGTTTAAGCATTCACCTCCTCCTCGCTTTCTTCCGATCCGATCAATGCTGTATAGAACTGATACTAGGAGATGTCCCCCGCTCTTAATTTACGCCTTAACAAGTCAATACGTTGATATTATTAATGAAATCCCCCTATTCTGAATTCCCGCTAAACCGAACAGTGTTTGGTCCTAATCAGTTCGGAATTTCAGGACTCTACTGTAATTAATTTACAATATGTGGAAGTACATGTTATGACACAACCACAATATTTTTAGTAAACGCTACGAGTTTTAATTAGCTTACTCAACAATGCTTCAACCAGTTACAACATTTTTGTTAGCAGATAAAAACGCAAAAAATTTTTTTAGAAAAAGCAAACCTAAGTCTTAAATAATTATTTAAAAAAAAACATATTTCCCTCATTTAAGCTGCTCCGTAAATGCAGGTAACTTGTGAAACCATAGTCGGCAAAGCTTATTAAAAATATAAAGCTTTTACTAAAAAAAATAGGTTGATGTTTATTTGATCCTGCTTGAATCTCCAAATAAACTGTAATCAACTGTAGCCACTCCAAGATCTTAGTACAGCTAATCTGTTTTAAGTTCACTGAACAGACAATAAACCTAGAAAAGAGATTCAAACCCAAACTTAAATAAAAGTGCTGCATTCTCTGGCATGTGATATTTAGGAAAGAGAAAACAGAGATTGGTCACATGCTTTAAACATGCGTTATTCCATAGAGGTGATTTGTTAAGCCATCGGATACTTTCCGTTACACATTTTACACCGTAACTAAAAATAAGCAATAATAATAAAATTTAACTATCCAATACTTTGTAAGTTATTCATTTCTATCAAAAGAATACTAAATAACGTTTAAAGCATAATTAATTAGTAAATGTTAGTAACAGTGGAGAAATTGAAATAAATTCTGAATGTTTTATAAATTATCTTGAAATATATTATGGTATCAAATCCTACAAGATTATTCTTGAATTGAGACAACTAGTGGACCTGGCAATGCTTCGCTATTGCTTGGTTTAATTTTAAGGGTGGTTATCCCGTTTCATCCCTTTGACTTAAGTAATCGAATTGCAAATGTGTTTTATATCAATGAAAAATAATTTTAGATTTATAGTTTGTAGGAATTTAGTGCAATTTCTTTTTATTGTATAGGGGTAGCTACGCCATATAAATCTTTTTGTTTGTAGTGACCATATTCTATAAAAAATCCTGATACTAATATGTGTAAGTTGTGAACTTTCAGTAAAATTAGTTGAGTAGTTTTTCAGAATGTAGAAAAAGTAAGTGGATTATTATTTAATTTTAAGGTTAGTTATTCCAATTCATCCCTTTGACTTAAGTAATCAAATTGTAAATAGTTTTGTATACCCCTTTTAAATAATTTTACATAACTTTAGCTTTATAGCTTGTAGGAAGTTAGTTTAATTTATATTTATTGTATAGGGGTAGCAACCCCATTTCAACCCGTGTGCAATTGTGAATCTAAACCATCCAGGGACCAACTCATACACACACAAAAATTTCATCAAAATAGGTCTAGGCGTTTAGGAGGAGTTCAGTGACATACACACGTACAGAAGAATTATACAGATATACAAATAACAGTGATATAAGTTAATTTCTTCATGTCTGTTATTAGATATTGATTTATGACTTATTATTGGCCATTTGCCACTACATTATAGATAAAAACAATAAATAAATTAAGTCTTGAGATATTATAAATCAACTCTTATCATCAAGTGATTAAACCAAGAACATTACTAACTACCAAAGGCCAAAGGTACTAGGTACCTAGGTCAAAGGTTAAAGAATCTAAAACTGGATATATCAACATAGGTTATTCATTTCAACTTATCAGGTAATTGCAGCGATGTTGATTAGCATATGTAATTTAATGGGAAAATCCATCTACAGCTTGTTTTGTTAACCTGTGAATTCCTTATTCCGAATGTGTATGATTTTCATTAGTCAACCCCACTGGCCTAGTTCCAAGTGCAGATGGAAATATATGTGATGAAGCAGCTGGCTGTATGCACAAACAGAAATGTATCCGAGTTGTCCTACTAGTAGGAAATCAGTGACACAGTAAGCCAGGCGCTCCGGCTGTAAAAAACTGACTGGGTAGTAGAGAACTGGCACCAGTCACATCCCGCACCCTGCCACACATAGCATACCTCTCCTCTCTTCCACACACAATCGCCTGCCTGCGCAATCTGCTTCTTCACATATATTTCCATCTGTAATTATTTTAGTTATAACATATTTATGTCTACGTTCCTGATCATCTTGTTTAGATTTTCTAAGATTCATCTCATGTAAGAATTTGTCAATTCTCTAGAAACCTTATGTGTGCAAAGTGTCACTGTAAATTACTAACTTTAAATGAGAAACAAAAAATTATTCATTCACTACTTTTACTTTCTCACTATACTATATTATAGAGAAAGTACAGTGATCGCAAAAAAAAAAACGATATTGAGATTTTTGTGGAAATATCCGTTTTGAGACCCCTTAAGTCCAAAAAAGTGTTTTTTACAAAATGTCTGTCTGTATACAAAGCTAGAGAGAAAACTATTAGATCGATTTTGAACAAATTTGCACCAAACATGTCAATTAGGCCTGTATAGATGCAACAAAAAAGGTTTTGAAAAACAACCCTCTTTTTGGCAAAAAAAACCCCAAAAAATCTGTTACTTTTTTATAAAAAAATGGCTTTAACGATTTTGATAAAATTGGCTTATTTGTAGCCCTTAATGTACCCTACCGTATATGCAAAAAACCGCATCTTTCTAAAAATTATCTTTTAGCTAATTATAATAATAATATCAACAGATTTTTGGCCAAAAAGGGGGTTATTTTTCAAAACCTTTTTTCATGCGTCTATACAGGCCTACTTGACATGTTTGGTGCAAATTTGTTAGAAATGAATCGAATAGTTTTCATTCAGCTAATAATAACAAAATTGATTAGTTACTCTCCTACAATTATGAAGTCACAGTGAATCTGTTTAATAATTTAAATATGTTTGTGACAAAGTATGTGCCAGTTTCTGGTAACGTTTATTTTGTATTTGATAGTGCAACTTCTATCCTCCTCATTAACATTCAATTACGTTTTAAAGGTGTCGCTGGAATACAATTAATTGATCAATAAACATATGTGTGTGGGAATTTCTATTAATTATTGAAAAACAAAACACAATAAAACCCCAGTTAACCGGACTTGGGTCAACCGAAACCCAAAGTTATCCAAAATGCCTCTGAAAATCAGAAATCTAAAAAGATTGTAGATCTAAGCTCTATTGTATGTACAATATTTAATTTGTTTTTAAATCAAAATTAGAACCTTTTTGTAGAACTTAAACATCTATTAGAAATTAAGTAGCGGCTTTAAAAAAAATGTGCCAATGTCAAATCTTGAATTCAGTTTTCTCAGAACTCGAAAAATGTTAGACGTCTCTCTTTCTTTTGATGTCGGGCCACTTATTTTCTCCCTCCTTAGAATCAAACCATGAAATAAACAAACTACTGTACTTTATTTCCACATGTTTATTTAGCGAGTCAACGCCGGCTGACGTCGTTCTAATGAAAAGATGGCGGGACATCGCTGTTCATAAACATTTGAAGGAATGCAAGAAACAAACAAAAATTACTGAGTTTTTTGAATGAGTAATTCAAACTATTAAGTATAGTATACTGTATATTGATGTACCGTAATCCTAAAAATGTAATTTTAACAAAAAAAGAAATAAGTGTAGTATACAAAGAGATTTTTGAATTTGTTTGACTTTCAAAACTGCAGTGGTAGTGTTCATGGCTTAACCAAAAGATTTGTTAACCGAATAAAATTAACTTCGCTACTGTGAAATACAATAAAAACCTAACGGTACTGTAACACTTCAGTCAAAGCATACATGCGAGGTTTTAGTCAACAAGTATTTGAGGATTTATTAATAATGCCTGTTTGAGCCATTCAAGCATACTGAAGAAGTGTAATTCATAGTGGCAAACAAGGCCAATGATTATTTTATACATAAATTACCTAATTAGAACCACTCTAATCAATTAAATTTCAGTTACATTTCTGAGTCAAATTTGTTTTCAATGTACCATGAATGCAGTGCTGTGGCAAAACTATCTTCTATATAACCCTCATACCATCTTACATGATAACTACATTATTTTTCTAAAATTGGAACAGAAATAGCACGGGTTTGTACACATTTCAACTTACTTTTGAAATGCCCTAATATTTTCAAAATGTTTTAATTCAGAACTTATGATGTTGTTTTTCTGTTCCATTTTTGTACATAATTTTAACATTTATTTCTATTAACGTGGACAATTATTACAGGAACCCAAAATAAACATTCACTGAAGCTACTTATTTATTCCTGAACAGAAAGCACCATTGTTGAAATTCCAATCGTATATGGCACATACATTCAGATAAAAACTCCTTTAAAGATGAAAAATACACATATCACAATAAAACAAAGTTTAAACTCACCAAACTAGCAATATTTATGGAGTGAATGTTATTTCCACAAATATTGTCTCCACAAAACTGCAAACATCTTTTAATACAAGGCACAAACAGCTGATCTGTTGGGAAGAAAGATGTGGGCTTTCCAATCCAATGAAAGTAAATCCAGCTTTTTTAATCAAAATAACGTTTATAGCATAATACAGTCAAACTTGGATAATTCGAAGTTGAAGGGACCAGAGAAGAAATTTTAATTATCCAAAAATGACATATGTTCACTCAAAAAGAAGAGGTAAATACATGTAAAGTACTGTATTGTAAAAAAAAATAACTCCACAATCAAAGATTTAACACACAAATTTTATTTTACAAAATACTGTACATGTACAATATATATAGTACAGTAGAGTCCCGATATTCCGAACTCCGCTATTCTGAAAATCTGCCTATTCCGAACAGAGTTCAGAAAAAATACAGATTTTTTTAAACTTAAAAACAGGAGAAATTAAAAATAAGTTGAATAGAGGCATACATAGAGCCTAAGCTTGATGAAAACTCCCGAAACCAAATTGGAATGAAAACTGTTTTTGTTTCCTTCACGTTTTCCATCCGTTTTTCTAAGCTATAGGAAGGAAGCTATGTAGCTATAGCTACATCTGGTGAAACTGATACCGGGTCCTTCAGAAAGAAGGAAGAAGTAGATACAACAGCTAGGCACTAGTAGTGTTGTTGCCATCTGAAAGTTGCGTTCATCCGTTTTCGTTATCTCGAAGGAATTTTATTTTTTCTCGACCTATTTTCAAAACGATATGGTACCAACGCGGACATAATGCGGGATAACAAAACGGACAGTTCGAACAACCTTTCTGTTTTTAGAAGAAAACGGAATCGTAACACAACGGAAGGAAAAAAACGGATGGTGTAAACCTATACTAAGGCGAGGTCAAGAGCATTATTTTGCCGCGTCTACGTGTGATATGAGTTCAGTTTGAGCGTTCACCTGCTCATCGCTTTCCTCCGAGCCAATCAACGCTGTATAGAGGTGACACTAGCAGATGTCCCCACACTTAATTTACGCCTTAACAAGTGAATACTTTTATATTATTCGTGGAATCCGCCTATTACGAATTCCCGCTAGTTCAGTTCCATTAGTTCGGAATAGCTAGACTCTACTGTATATGATTTTGCCTTTCCCATTTTGTTGCTTCATTCTTATACAAAATGGCTTCATGGTGTGAAAAGTAATTATTTGCTAATTATGAAAAGGCATAGTTTCCTGATTCCAATCTTCTAGTAAATTCTTGAGCGAATGATATATAATATATTTTCCAACTGCACCTTAATATTTTATCAATGTGAAACATTTTTAGATCTATCTCATAAAAAAAGGTCTACTAAAAAAAAAAAAACTACAAATATGTAATTAATTTTGTTTTGTTTAATATTTAATTCAACATGACAGCACAAATATATATACATAACCCTTAACGTCTACGAACACTTACTGCAATTAGGGCTATCACATGTATACAAATCAATATTCTTACCACAATTTTTCTTGCGTGAACAATTTTTTAAAAATTTTTTAAACTGAAGGATTATTGTTAACTTACAATTTAACTGATGAATACCTAGCAATTTACCATAAACTTTGAATTTTAAGATTAGAAACACAAGTCTGCTACTCCATGCTTGAATAGAAGGGGGAATGTTTAGACTAGCCCTGATGCTAAGGGATCGCTATATTGTTTTCAGTTAGCGGTATTCGTAATGATGTAGTAGGTGAGATTACTTCAGCTGGTGAAATTAAAGTTGATTTATACAGGCGCAAGTACTGTATAAATTACCGAGACAAGTTGGAAAAACGCTTAAAAATTACCACTTGAACCAGCAGTGGAGATGAGAACGGCAGGCGACTGATTCCCCCACAACCACTGTCTCTCTAGCTGTCTGTCACAAATTTACGCATTTCTCGCTCTATGTTCGGAAGAGTTTTTATTATAGTTTATCAACCTTATTAAAAAAATGGATAAATTACAAAATCTAGGTTTTAATGTTTACTTTCAGAATCCGTTTGGCAAATTTAAATCAGGCCACTCAGGTTAGTAGAGCGCAAATGCAAGATAATAGCCTAAATTGTTTATACTTCAATAATTATGCAAAAACTATTGTGACAGATTTGATCTTCTGCCTATTTGAAGTAGAAACAATAAACAATAATTTTCCGAAAGATCTTCCCTTTAATATTGTAAATTAAAGATATAAATTTTTTTTAAATGGTAATTTTTAAGCGTTTTTCCGATTTTTCTCGGTGAAAAATAGTCAGATCGGGGTCTATAAAAAAAATTGTTATAGGTTTTTTAACTATCTACAAATATCCCAAATATGGAAGTAACATGATCCATTCATACCTTTTTATAATATCAACAGAAAACTCCAAAAGTCCTGATTTGTTGTTATTTTTGTTTATAAAAAATATGAAAAAGCTCCTGGCCTGATAGTTTTTTTAAAATTTTAGATACTTATTGTGCTACCCTTAAAGTCACTGTGGATGTCGCTTGCTGTTAAATTCAGTAACAAAATTAGCCTTTTATTTCTGTGCTTTGTCTTGTTTACGATTTTGTGTATTTAATGTGTCCTTTGTTTAATGTTTTATCATTTATTTTTAATTCTATATCTTTTAACCAAACATGAAAATGCTATTGTTACAATTAGTAACAAACAAAACCAAGAAGCACAAAAACGATTGCCGATAGTAAAATACAGTGGTTTTATGAAAGGCGTTGACCAGCCTGACCAAATGCAGGCCTACTTACTACGCTTTAGAGCGCAAAACCCTAAGGTAGTATAAGAAATGTTTATAAATGTCGTCCAAACGCTTCTGGTAAATGCACATTACTTGTTCAATGAAACCTTTAGATTAAAAAGGAGGAGAAAAATGAGACTTTTGGAGTTTCACAAGTCTGTGAAAAATTCCCTTCTACCGGACTTGCCAAATCCAGCACGCTCTCTTGCCCAGCCTGCTCAAAATCACAAAATTAAAACCAAACTCAAATCGAACCTCACAAGAAAAATGTAAATTGGCAAAAAAAAAATACTCACTATGACTGCCTGTCATGTCCAGAACATCCATGACTTTGTGTAGTCGGTTGTTTTGACAATTACCACAGACGTTAATAAATTATGGTTATGGTTGGTTGGTAGGGTTGCACATTTGTGTAAATATATATTTTTAATTATTTTAATTTATGACAGTGTTTATGTGATATAAGAGAAAAGGGTCGACAAACATAACAGTGTGCATCAGGTCCAGCAGGCGCGGAGTGCACAGGGAGTACCAGTACCCTTGAAATACAAAAAGTGGTTTTGAAGATAGAACCAACAGATATCAGAAAAGACCTAAAGATAAGGTTTTAAAAAATAAATAAGCATGTGGGGTACACAATTGGATTTTTAGCAGTGAACGTGTTAATCCTATACTATTTCTGGTAAATAAACATTTATTTCTGTATTAGCTTTGGTTTCATTGCTCTTAAGCCAATCTATATACATAAAATCCAAATACCACTCACTGACTCATGAAAAACCACCGACGGATTGAAATGAAATTTGGTATGTAGCTTCCTCTAGGGCCCTAGGTACTCGCTAAGAAAGGTTTTCAAATAATTCAAAATTTTAGGTGGGTTTGGGGGGCGGTCAAAGTTACTAAAACTCCTACCGAACGGATTGGAATGAAATTTGGTATGTAGCTTCCTCTAGGGCCCTAGGTGCTCGCTAAGAAAGGTTTTTAAAAAATTCTAAATATTTTGGGTCAAAGTTACTAAAAATCCCCATAAGAAATACATAGTATAATATATTTATTGATATATTTTTTTGGTTAATATACATTTAACTTTGTTTTGTCTATCCGTGCAAAACCAGATCGGGCCAGCTAGTTGTAGTATAAATTATAAGATGCTTTTTTACACAATGTAACTCAAGATATTGGAAAGTTCTTTTAAGAGGGTTTAGTGCAGTTTCATTTTAAACTACATCAGATGAATGAAAGGCGCTACTGACGAAAGCTTTCTCGCAGAGACAGTCGGGTTATATTTTGGTACTGCATCTAGCCTACTTTTCAAATCTATCTGGACCAATCTACAAATGCTAAGTATTCATCAGAATAATTCTACCATGGTTTTCGATATTATTTTCCATCTCATTATTCTAACATAAATATTCCACACAAATATTTTATCACTATTAAAACGATACATGAGTAAGTTTTAATAAAGTTTAGCCTTGATATGCTTTCTTAACAGAAAGTGATCATAATTGTTTATTAATTAATTTACATCAGAAAAATAACCACAGGTTACATGTAAATTGACAGATTTAACCGTAGTCAAATGACACCTAACATTAAGCTGTCTGAATTAGTTTAGTTTCCCATTGCAGTGATAACCTGAATGGGTTTTTAGCATCGAGCAAAAAAACAAAATAGGAATATGTTTATTAGTATAAAAAAATTAAAAAACAAATGTATAATATAATGAAAGTAACACTGTGATCTTTCAAGATATAGTTTACTATGAACAAATAACGCTCATTTCAAGTGAAATAAATATGTTGGAATATGCATTACAATACTGTTCATAAAGTATGCATATTATGTTAAATTATAAATTTATTAGTCTCGAACAAACTTTTGTTAAATAATTTATAACCTAGATTTTTTGCTTTTTTATTTTATGAAAGTTAATCTAATCAGGATTGGAGGGGGGAGAAATAGTGTAGCACACAAAACACGAATGCCATCAACTACACTGGATTCCACGTTCACCGTGCAGTACAGAGCGTCCCATAAGCCATGTTATCCATATGACAGTTTCAGCTATATTAGGCAACTAAAAACATCAACTCCCATGCAATGCTCGGTCAGTTGACGCAACCCGCATGATGTTCACTGTAATGGTAGTAGCATGTCTATTCTCCCGTAAGACCTGTACTGCACGGTGAACGTGGAATCCAGTGTAGGTCCGAAACTGCACATTGTGTCAGGTGTTCCAATGGTAACAAACTAAGCAATTCACTGTTTATGCCCAAGGACGATGCCAAATAAAATTTCCCAACAATTTTGACCACATTTACTAACTATTGTGGCGGAGGTTCCAACGCGAAGAAGGGGGGGATCTGGGTTATGTTGTGTGGGATAAATCCCAGTGGAGATGGGAGCCCTGGAGGGTCACCCTCAGCATTTTAAAATTTATTTAAAAAGACTTCTCTAAGTAGGGGTTTTAACACTGCACTTGCTATGTTAAATGCTTTAAGAGTTTTAAATTTTGTACAAGATTACTCAAAAAATTCCCCGTACTATTTCCCAATATTTCCCGCAAACTTAAAAATTGCCCCACTTCTGAGAAAAGACCCCAATCTGACGACACTGTTCTGGCAGAGTGGATGGCAAGGCGAGTCAGTGTTGCCACAACAACAAGGGTGGGAACTTAATTTCCCAGAACACCATTTAAAAGAAGACGATCTATTTTTTTTTTTGGTACAGAAATATTTGCTCAACATTTTTGGTTTGAAATTATAATTTGCTTGTTATTTTTGAGTGTTGAAAATTATTAACAACAAACACTTTTGAAAGCCAAACCCAAAATTGGAATTTTTATACCAAAATTTTGGTATATTTATTATTCCTTTTATGAGGAAATATCGTAAGAACAAACTTAAGGACACTAAAAAACTGATTTCACAATAATTGTGATTTTATAATTTTCAAATTTGTTCGTAAAATATACGTAACACCCTAAACTAATTTTGCTTTGATGGAAACTTATAGTTAAGAAAATATGCAAAATTGTAGAAGCAATAAACTCAAAAATCTATAGACACATTTTTAACACAATTTAATGAAATGAGACTACAAAGAAAATTTTCAGTAAATGCTACTTTATGAACAGTATTAGAAAAATAAAACATAACTAAATAATTACAAATTCTTTAAATTTTCCCATATTGCACTGTATTATATTAATAAATATCTCTTAAAAATATCCGACAATTCAAAAACAAAAAATAAAATGTACATTATAAGTTCAATACATCAAAACTATTGCTAACTTCCAACTGGCAAATCCTTACAATAAAATGTACGTAGTATTTGGAATAACTTGCTTCTACTTTAAAAAATATCATCATAGTGTCTACATTATAAAAATACAAACATTGACTAAATACTATTTCTACTGTAAATATATCAGTGTTATTGCAGAAGCTTATCACAATTTGATGGATATCTAAGTAGCCTAAATAAATAAAATTCTTATCTAACTAAGGCATGTACAGAACTATTCTATAAATATTTTATTTAGCTTATCTAGATTATATTTATTTAGATAGTTAACTATTTTGGTATTTTTGAACAGTTTGGATGAATTGAAATAAATAATGTCTTCGAATCGCCTCGTCCAGTATTTGTGCCGGTTGTAGATCAAGGGGGAAAGGAAAAATAATATTTATTTAAAATTCTGTTTCACTCATTTATCAGAGGGATCATAAAATGATTCTTCACACGAAGGTCTGTAATAATTACCCGAGCTGCATGTTTACAGGATATTTGCAAAGTGTAGTTGATCCTTGATACGATGCTATTCAATGAAGTTGAAAACCTAAAGCATTCTTTCTACTGCATCTATCATGTACATTCAGTCCAACATTTGAAAACAGTTCCATCTGTAGTGTACGTGTTTTAAGGCTCACAATAAATAACATGTTTTATTAAATGAATATTGCTTAAATATTTCTGAACTAATTTATTACGTACAATTTACAAGATTGTATATACAGGGTGTTTCAGGAGGAACGGATAATACTTCAGGAACTGATTATACAGATAAAATTAAGAAAAAAAATTCATATAAACATAGGTTTGGAAAAGCTTTGTTTTCAAAATATCCGCCATTTTGTTTTTTGTTTGTTTTAATAATTCATATCTGATAAATGTTTGACCGATTTAGTTCAAACTTGGCATGAAGTATAACCTAACAATGATCTATTTTAAGGAAAATAAAAGATTACATCCAATCATGCGTTACAAAATGGCGGCTGTTTGAAAATTTCAAACTTAAACTACTCAAAAACCGTAAATGTTAACAAAAAATGTCAAGACAGCTTTTTCGTAGCCCTTTTGATTCCCTATCGGATGGTGTAACTGTTAAAACAATCTGATGAAGGATAATAGTTACATTATGTGCAATAATTGGTTTCTTCAACCCGGCATCAAACACCAACACAGTAACACAACAATATTGTGGTTACGTATGCAGTTATTATCTTTAGCTTAACTATTATCATTCATCCAACTGTTTTGATAATTACACGATCTGATAGGGAATTTAAAAGGGCTACAAAAGAGCTACCTTGACATTTTTTTGTTAAAATGTACGGTTTTAGGGTAATTTAAGTTTGAAATTTTTAAACAGTCGCCATTTTAAAACGCATGATTGGATACAATCGCTTACTTTTCTTAAAACAGATCATTGTTTGGTTAAACTTCATGCCGAGTTTGAACCACTTCGGTCAAAGATTTCTCCAGATAAAAATTATTTTGTTAAAAAACAAAATAGCGGATTCCGGAGCTATCTTTATATGAATTGTTTTTCTTATTTTTAGCTGTGTCACCTGTTCCTCCTGAAACACCTTGTATATATTTAAAACATTTACTGATATTTAATTACAAAAACAAGCAAAACTGACTTAAAACTTTGTAGTAGTCAAAATGGAATTTGTTATTTACAAACAGTACAGGGTACAGAGATTTTTATACTTCATAATTATATTTATGGCCATCTAAAAAAAAACATTAAATACTTTTATAAAATCTATTCTGTACACATTATTTTTGTTCTCAAAAGTAGTTGTCAAAACTACAAGTGATTTACTCTATTAATTCCGAGGCACACACATTAATTGAATGAAAGTTCAAGGAACCAGTGCATTAACACATACCAAATTTGTATAGACAAGTCATTTCTTTAAAACAAAATTTCTTTTCCACCAATAGAAAACCCTTGTGATCACACAAACTACTCTCCATAAATCCCTTGGATTAAGGTTGACATCGAAATACCAATTCTCTTTCTCACACAAAATACATATATAAGATTATTTACCACTCTCAATATTACCATAATAATTAGTTACGTCATTAAAACATTTAAACAACTATAATACAATTTTATGAACAGTATAAACATTATGCTAGTTTAAAAACAAACTCAATAGCCTCTTAATTCAAAGAAATTATTTGCTTAAATATAATTTAAAATTCCGATCATTGGATTTCGGCTACTAGAATTTCTTAGTTTCCTTTATTATAAATTCCTGGATTTCAAAGTTATTTTTGAACAAATTATTTGCCCGTTTACTGTAAGCTTGCAAGGAACAAATATTTGATCACTAATTTTATAAAATATCGCCAATTTGCACATCAACAAAATATTACAACAAGATGAAGTCGCTATTGGCACCAGTTCAAACAAGATGTCTTGAAATGTGATCTTTTTCGAAGAGTTTTATTTTGGCGGTGCAGTAGACTCTCAAAAATCCGGACTAATAGGGCGGATGGCCGATCCGGATTTCCTGGAGTCGGCCGTGCAGCCCGATGGAAAGCTGCACACGTTATCGCCGCCGCGCTGTGCCGATACACAGCGATACTTTAAAACTCTAGCACATCAACTTATTGTACTGTAATGCACATATTACAGTACTGGACTGCCATTAAGTAAAACACAGGAATGAAAAAATTAAGTTTGTGAACAGTATTGAACGGTTTTAATAAAAAAATAATCTACATTTACTGTTCCAAACACTTTAAATAAACAAAAGAAACACAGTACGTAAATAAACAATACTACAAGTTGGAAATTTATTTATAAAACATAAGGAACATAAATTTAATCCTAGAGATTTATTGCAGCAAACTAAAAAAAGAATGTACAACGTAACTAATACATCCGTGCGGAAACTTCCATTGCCTTGTGAATCATAAACGACGTCAATTTCGTTGATACATGGAGCGCCCGAAGGTACAAAATACATGTCATTTGCTATGCGGAATAATCGCATGAGTTTTATAGACTTTTTTTATTAAAAAAAAAAAATATTCCCGATTAGCGGTCTGGATTTTTGTGATCCAGATTTATGAGAGTCTACTGTAATTTGTGTTGTTATCAAACTGTGCATATATTTTGCACAATTACTTTTGCTAAAACAATATTCACTCAATTCCACCGACTAACCAAAAGTGCACAGAATTAGTGACTAAAAATTGAGGAATTTAATGGAATTAATTTCAATAACAAAGCCCGTAAACTATTAGGACATGGCACACATCATGCACTTAGTCAGCAGATGTTTCAAGCTAGTTTTAGTCAGGAGAAAATAATCTGACAAAAATATACGCAATGTTTCAATTTTAAACAACTTTCCAAAATTATCATTATTTTTGCCAAATTATTTTCACCTTTATGAATCACACTGATTAAAAAAAGTTCACATTCCACTTGCCAACATTATAAACACAAGTTTTAACATAACAAAGACACTAAAAACATCCAATGTTTCGTACATGCAATTGTTTTTTTTTTTTAAATAAAAGTGAAAAGCTGTCAAATATATATGAATGCAAAATGCAATACAATAAGAAAAACCAATCCAAAACATGTTAACAAACACAAAATATTGGTTCACTTTATAACAATATTTACATTAACAAAAAAACAAAAACGACCCAATGAATATGAAAATGTAGTTTATGACGTGTAAAATCAGCATTTAACGATATAGCTTGCATATGCCTTATAAGACAATCTGTAACACTTGTTTGTACCACTTTAAATTACTTTATACTTTCTAGAATTTGTTGAATATTTCACACTCATCACTCACTTCTTAATCAGGTGAACTTATAATTTTGTTTTTGTAATTTGCACAGTTACATTCGTAATTGTTTTACGGTTTACAAACAATATATTATTTCATTTGGTAAACAAACAAATGGCGGTTAAATTAAAAACAAAACTTTAAAAATACAGTAAAACCCCGGTTAACCGAACTAAAGGAGGGGGGAAGCAATTTCGGAAAACAATTTTTTCGATTAAGCCATGAACATCTAACACTACAGTTTTGAAAGGTTTTGAAGGTTAAACAAATTGAAAAATCTTTTTGTAAGCTACACTTAAGTTCCTTATTTAAGTTAAAATTAAATTTTTAGGATTACAGTACATCAATATACAGTATACTGTACTTAATAGTTTGTAGCATATGAACTACTCATTCAAAAAAACTCTGTAATTTTGTTTGTTCTTGCATCCCTCCAAACGTTTTCGAGCAGCGATGTGCCGCCATGTTTTCATTAGAAGGATGTCAGCCGGCGTTGACTCACTAAATAAACGTGTGAAAAGAAATACAGTACAGTACTTTGTTCATTTCACGGTTTGATTTTGAGGAGGGAGAAAATAGGCGGCCCGACATCAGAGGAATTAAGGACTTACAGCATTTTTCGAGTTGTAAGAAAAGCGAATTCAAAGTTTGACATTGGAACAGTTTTTTTAAAGCCGCTACTTAATTTCTAATAGATGTTAAAGTTGTAAAAAAGGTTCAAATTTGGATTTAAAAAAATTTTAATATTGTACATACTATAGGCTATTATCTTTGGATTTCCGATATTCGGAAGGGTTTCGGATAATCTGGGTTTTGGTTGAGCCGAGTTCAATTAACCAGGGTTTTACACATTTTAAGAAACTCTAATTCCATGGTGTCCTTGAAACAACAATATTTACCGTTGGAACCTCCAACACAGTTGCACGGGATTGAACCTATTTGGTATTGGCTTACAACAGATAAACTGAGGGGTCTTCGTTAGTAAAGATGTTAAGCAAGAACAATGATCCACCCAGTAAAAATAGTAGTTCCATTGTATTTCTGACAGTTACATTTTATTTGATAACTTTCCTTTCTAGTAAACACTTTTGCTGCAATTCTGTCTACTTACAAAATATTTATGTCTTGTTTAAAGAAGGCAGTATTATTTTTCGTTTTTATGAAATATATTTAAACACGTATTTTTTCTTAAAAATTAAAGACAGCTTTAAGTATGATGCTTATAAAAACTCATTTTTACATGAAATAATAATATTATATAGGATAATATATTAATAATAATATCAAATATTACCTTTTAATGTTCCGTCTTGTGACTTTTTTGGTCGTTCGAATGTTTTACGACACTTACGTTACATATTGTGTTTGTGTAAGTGTGCTTGACAATGAGATTGCGGTCCCGAAACGCGTCGTAAAATATTCGAACGACCAAAAAAGTCACAAGACGGAACATTAAAAGGTAATATTTAATATTATTATTAATATATTATCCTATATAATATTATTCAAGTGACTTGGAATCCAAGAATCATGCAACTAAAATGAAATAATAGCTTTGCATATATTTTTTATGTTTGTGTTTTTAGTCAATATACGCCATGGGCAGTTAAAAATACACGTTCTGTAAAACAAAAGTTACCGGCTACAGTAGAACCTCGATTATCCGAGGTTAATTGGGACCGAGCAGACCTCGGTTAATACGGTAGGCCGTGAGAGTACCATTGAGGTGCGAGTTACCGCATCATTTACATCGTTATAGGCTGATTTTTAGCCATACTTACTTAAATCTATTTTATTTGGTGTTAAATAAACAAAAAAGGTTTGATAATGTACGGTACTCAAATGAAAGAAATTATATACTGTAATAAAAACCACAAAAATAATGCCTCTGAAATGCTCGCTTTTTTTCATTGATTGTCTAATCTCTTCTTTATTTGAATACTGTTGAGATACCCACTTTTCAATTTACAATCTATTTCGTCTCCAATCCCCGACAGTCACTTCCCCAACACCTAAATCACTTGCCACTTTTCTTATTGAATCATCTCCTCGTTTAGTTGCTTCCCATTTTTTATTTAAATATAAAACAACACGCTTTCGCTTTCCACTCATAATGCACAAAGTTTAACACTGACTAAAAACAAAAGAACAAAATATAGTAGCAGGGTGAAGAAACAACTCGTGGGAAAGGATGTTGAGTCCTAAATACGATGCCGCTAGGAGGGGAGTGTAAACAGACCCAAGACCACTTCATCATTCACTATACTACCCGTCCGCTAAAGGTCACCATACTATTATATTGGGTATGGAGCGGAAATGTTTTCAGGATGTACAAGGCAAATGACAGTTTTGTTTTCTTTCTGTTCAATCTAACACAAAAGTTTTTATTATAAATTCACTTATTGAGAAATCCTCTCGAGCTATGAATTCTTTATCAAAATCAATTCAGTTAACATACATTTATTTGTAGGTTAACAGAATTGATTTTGACAAAAGTTTTTTTTTAAATTTGTCTCGGTTAATACGGAAACTTGGATAACCGAGGTTCTACTGCATTTCTTCCATATCACAGAATAAAATAACTAATTCACAAATACAACCAAGTTAGTCAATCGTGAACTTGTTAAATTAAAGATATTTTTAAGCGCTTTAACAACCTTTTCTAGTTGGAAAAGTTAAAGGAAGTATTTGTGCCATTTGTACAAAAAAACAAAAACAAGGAGAATCCCGTTGCAAGTTGTATTCTAAAACTCTATGGTTTATTTAAATTGAGTAAATAAAAACACTTTAATTATAGAAAGTGATGATGCAGATGCAAGGAAGTGATTGCACTAGTAAACTAAGCAAGCTGCAAGCAAGTGCAAAATCATTTTAACCTATAGCTCAAATATTAATTGAAGCATTAAAAATCTTCACAAAATGTTGACATTCAATATAATAAATTTGCTTATTTGGAAAATATAATTGTTGTGTTCAAAGGTATGAGATTATTACTATGTTTTAAGGGGATGATAATCACCCAGGTTTTTCGCCAATAAAAATAATTTTAAAAAATATTCCTAAGTTTTAGATTTTATTTTATTTTTTTACTTGAAATAACTGACCTTATAGATCACACCTATAGTTTTGGCTTAAAACAGCACTTTGAATGACTTGTTTTTAAATCCAATAATTTTTAAATGTTAACTTTATCAAAGGACTTAAATAAGAATGTAATTTGATATTATTTTGATATTGATATTTATATGTGATATTGATATTGTGTTAGATTTATATTATTAATATTTCATTGGTTTAGATTTATTCAGATAATAATTTGAAATGAGGGGTTTATTCTACTCTGTAACATGTGTGGTTTCAAGTAATTTAAATCATTAATTTGAATAGAAACGTAAAACAGACGACAGGTAAATATTTGATTTTTTAATACACATTGAAATGGCATTGTTGATCTCCTAGCTGTAATAAGTAAAATTGAAATAAATACGCAGAAGGTTGACTAAAAACGTGTGTGAACCAAGGTCAAAGACATTTCGTAAGGTAAAACTGAACATTGTGAGGTTAATCGTCTCTAGTCTAACACGAGGCTCCAATCGAGGCAGACATGTGCAAGTACTGATGGATTTTCTTTGATTACAATAGTTCGTTGTTGTATTTAAATAAGTTTTACATCAAACTTTGGAGTAGACAGACGCTTAGAAACATAGCTGGATATTTTTTTGATTATTTGTTCATTAATTGTTATTGTACAAATCGAATAACTAAAAGACAAATCTAGCAGGCCTACGCATAGAATAGTTTTGTCATAAAATATACAATCGAGTGAACATAGTGACTTTGCAAATGTTAAGAAAAAGTTTAAAGAGCTAGAAAAACAGGGAGTATCTAAATTTGTGAGTTGTCTGTTGTTTTTTTTCATATATTTTTATTTCGAAATTTATTTCTGTTTTCTTGTTGTATTTATTTTGATTTTATTTAAGTCAATATGTCACACTAAACTCCCAATAATCAGCTGTTATGTTTGTCTGATTTTCATTTGATGCCTGCAATTCATCGTAAGGTTTGAATTCGACGAACCTTTGCAATAAAAAAATTAGATTAAGTGTGTTACACGAAACTTGCGACACTCATGTGACGTGATTCCTAATTTTACGTAAGAAGTTGTATAGATGCAGGATTATAGTCAGCATTGGGTGTTAGTAGAGGTTAGTTATCTATGTCCATACAACTGTCCTTTTATAATATTAAGAACCCCTTTTTCTTACTCTTTTCTTCTTCTTTTTGTTATGAATAAATTATCATCTGCTTGCAGCCTCAAATCGGGCTTGCTTGCCCTAGAGGTTGCAAAATATTTTATTCCCCATATGGAAACTATTCTGTTATTTTTTTATATAAGTTAAGTTTTATGTTATATTACAGGTAGTTATTTTATTTTATGTTATGTTTAAGTTACCTTCTTATTTTATTATTTTGTATGTGTTTGTATATATTAGGGAATAAAATAAATATCTAAATAAAAATATAAAAATTAATATTGTATTGAACTTTGACTAATTATAACTTTCATTTCATTTTATAAATTCTCTAAATTTTTTAATTTATTATTATTGTTTATTACGTTGCTAGTAATATTATACTACCTAGTAGATTTGTTTTATTAAAAGGTACATATTATTGTACTTATTTTGTAAATTTATTTATAATATGACAGTTGGATTTTTAGGTTATGCTGTTGGATAAACAAAAATGTTATTATAAACACTAACAAAGATCAAAAACAAACAACATAATAGCTCGAACTGTAAATGAATTGCAACAATAAGTTTGTTTTAAATTTTTCGGCACATATTTCTAACAAAATGGAAATTATAAAATTTTATGTAAATCTTACTCAGAACGAGTTTTTTAACGAAACAAAAACTGTTAAATACAGTTGACCCAAATGAAATCTGGCAATAAACGCCTATAGGACAAACACACTTTACCTATTTACTCTTTTTAAAAAGCTAGAGCTGTATGTAACGGATGCTTATGTAAAAAACTTGCAGGATTTAGAGTTTTAACATTTCTTTATGTTTTCTCAACAGTAATTCTAATGTACTGTGAGTCAAAGAGGTCATGAAAGAACAAATCAAGTCATGTACTACATTTTTATATGAAATTAGATAAACTGTTATAAGTTTGCTATCTAATAATTCACTTGGTGGGTTCTTGAGTATCATTATTTTGTATAAAATGAAAATAAATATACGTCTTTGGAGTACACGCACAGAAAAATGTTGATTCTGAAAAAAAGAAGTTAAATTTGTAAACAAAGATGTTTCATCATTTGCTTAACATCCTTACTTCGAAGTTTTAAGAAGTGGACCAATAATAACGCCAATAGCAAAGGATGCATAAAAGTTTATTAAATTAAAATAATTTATTATTAGAAATTACTTAGAAAACACCTGCTGTCCAGAAATAATGAAAGTAACTTGATTTGTATAAAAATAAAATGCTTACTTTGTGAAGGTAAAACAAAAAACACTATTTTGTAATAATAAATTAAAACTAAAATTGTGTTTTCTATCTGTAAAAAGTGTGTACAAAACATACGCAAGCTACCGTAAGCTATAATCTATAAAACGCAAAATATATAAAAACTTTAAACATAAATATGTATATTTGGAATTGTAATGATGAAATGCGAGAATGTGACATAAGGCAGGGTTACTCAGAGTTATCCACTACCTCTTCGTCATCATCGATGTCGACCAGCGCACCGACGGATCCGGCTTTGTGTTGTCGCTTCGGATCAAACGGATCCACTACTATCTGTTCGGTCCCTTTGATCTCGGCTCGACAGAACGGACATCCCTGACCTTCAGAATCCTGTACAGAATTTAAAAAATCCATTAATCTAGAGCTAAAGAAATATAAATAAGAAAAATAATGCACATAAGATAGAAATAATGCTACACAATTATTTACTACTTGTGTATAATAGCTGTTCAATAAGTACTGTAACCAATTAGAAACACTGAAGCCAAAACCAAAAGTTCGGTAAATAACACAACACAAATAAACTGAAAAACATGTAGAGTTATTCATAAATTACCAAGTTCACCATCATCAAAGGGTTTCAAATCTAAACTACAGTAAAGATAACAAGATCCTACGTCCATACAAGTTCTTATGTAAAATCAGGGATCACGTCACATGAGTGTCGCAAGTCTCGTGTAACACACTTAATCTAATATACAGGGTGTCCCCAAACTCTCTGAACCCCTTTTGTGGATATGTTCCTGGGATCCAGACAAACATTTTTCACAATATAAACATGGGTCGACAGTGCTTATTTTTTCATCTGTGTGTCTGTATGTGTTTTCTACAAAATACTTAATATTTTTGGAAGTAAAAAAGATATTGAGCTCAAACTTTGTATACCTATTTGTTGCGTAACCTTTTATCCTTTTAGCTCAAAGGATAACAGAGATATTGACAAAAAAAAAGGGAAAATGTATTTCTTGGTAGTTGTCAACAATACCCAGAATGACTCTAGAAACAAAATATTTTATTAAAGTTATTATGAGCTAAACTAATAAGTTATTTGCATAATGTTTCAAGCACTTTCTGAGCTGATTCCACTAGCAAAAAATAATAAAAATGTTCATATATTCATAGGTCTGGAGATGCTTCGTTAGAGAGAGCTGGCGAAAGATTTCACCCGTGTTTCAGATTTCTGAGCTACAGACAAAATAAAAAAGCCATTGTGTTTGCCACTAAAAAAAGTAAACTTTTTTGTCTCTTGTAAATTTTTTGTAAAGTTAACGGTTTTTGAGATATTTGATATTAAAAATTATAAACGGCCGCCATTTTTAAAATATTTAAAATAATGTTTTAATTTTTCGTACAGTGATAAAAGGTTACACAACAAATAGGTATACAAAGTTTGAGCTCAATATCTTTTTTACTTCCATAAATATTAAGTATTTTGTAAAAAACACATACAGACAGACAGACAAAAAAATAAGCACCGTAGACCCATGTTTATATTGTGAAATATGTTTGTCTGGATCCCAGGAACATATCCACAAAAGGGGTCCAGAGAGTTCGGGGACACCCTGTATAAGCATGTGGTATAGAAATATAATGAAAATATTATGAAATACTAGTGCTGTTTAACGACTGGCCTTTTTAGGATCGAATGTAATTTTTTTTCTGGCCTTAAAGGGGTTAAGGGAGAAATTAAACAAGCCAAGCAGCATTTTCTAATAAATACCAAGAGCTGTTACTTACAGAATGATAATATGTTTGAAAAAAACCACTTTTTACTCATTTTCCAAATATTGTAAAGTTACTTCCTCTTTTAAAATAAATCTAAAGACTTGCTCGTGAATTGACTAACTTAACATATGAAGTTGTTTCACAGATAACTATTTGTCACAACATAAATTGTCAGTTAACAAACTAAGACATGTAAAAGTACTGCTACCTGCCACGATGTTAGACACGGTGTACACAGCAAATGCCCGCACGGCTCAATACGAATGTCTTTGTCGTTCTCAGCACAGATTTTACACAGCTGGAAAGTGCTTCCCATTTCACAATACAACTCGTACTGTTCTTGCGTCACTTTGATGTGATCCTCAGGCGTCGGTTGCACAGCCCAGGACAGATCAGGATTCAAGTTGCGACCGTCTGGGAAAAGGTAGCTAGAACAAATACAAAATTTTAAAAGTTGTACTCTATTTGCAACGAAAACATCTGTAAAATGTGCAAGGAAATGTAAACACAACAAATAAAAATCAAGTCAAGTACAGTAGAGTCCCGCTATTACGAACTAATTGGGACAGAACACCGTTCGGTTTAGCGGGAATTCGGAATAGGCGGATTTAATGAATGAACGTATTGACTTGTTAAAGCGTAAATTAAGTGCGGGAACATCTGCTAGAGAGTCAGTTCTATACAGCTCTAGTCAGTTATTCGAATCGGAGGAAAGCGAGGAACAGGTGAACGCTCAACCTGAACTCATATCACAAGTAGACGTGATTCTGTTTTCTTCTAAAAACGGAAGGATAAGGATAGGTTGTTCGAACTGTCCGTTTTGTCATCCCGCAGTCTGGCCGTTAGTACCACATCATCGATAAAAAATAAAATACACATCATCGAAAAAAAAATAGTACCACATCATCGATAAAAAATAAAATTTGTTAGAGATGAGAAAAACGGACGAACGCAACTGGCAGGTGGCAACAACACTACTAGCTAGTGCCTAGCTGTTGTATCTAATCCTTACTTCTTTCTGAAGGGTCCCGGTATCCTTTTCACCGGGTGCTTGTTGCGGTAACTTCCTTCCCGCAAAACGGATGGAAAACGTGAAGGAAACAAAACCAGCTTCAATTCCAATTTGGTTTCAGGCATTTTTATCAAGCTTAGGCTCTATGTATGTCTCTATTTTACTTATTTGTATAACAATAAATGTATGTTTTTTCACAAACGTCTTTTTAATTTTTCTTGTTTTTATGTTTAAAAAAATCGGTATTTTTTTCTGAACTCTGTTCGAAATAGGCGGATTTTCGGAATAGCGGGGCTCTACTGTATTAAGAACTTAAAAACACGATTTCTTTCAAATTTACCTCTTGTCTATTAAAAATTGGTTTTCCAAACAAAATTTAACTATTACCAATTTACAAAACACCGTCTTAAGGTCCTTTAAATCAGAATACACAGTAATTTTTTTAATATCAGTTGTATGCGATATGAATTATTGCCATTCATAGCATGTTTTCAAAATCAGTAACAAAATGGAACACTAAATTATAAATAGAATATTGTACCACTGATGCCAGTATCAGTCCCAATATGTACATTATGTGGTAGATGTATTTATTGTGTATAACTAAAATTAAATGTAAGCTTATCAAGTCTTCTCACATATGCAATATGACAGACAGCTGTACAAGCAAAGATAAAAAGTTTATCTGCTTTCCTGTTCCATTTCTGTAGGCTTACTTCACACAGCGAGAGCACAGTTCAAACTTATAATGTTAAAAGTACAAATAATTATAAATGATGATTCTTTATGTCTAACCCGAGTTGTGTAGTATTCTTACAAGCTTTCTGTCCTTTGTCCATTAGTTACGAACCTGACATAGAGTAGGTCTATGCCAAGGAATATAGGCTGCACCGATCTTATGTAGGTGGTAGTCATGTCCAGTGTTTAAGATGAAAGAAGCCAATAAAGTTCTTCTTTATTGGTGTTTGTATTTACCCCTAGTTATTTTCTGTTTTGGATACTTTGTAGCCGACTGGTTAGTGGACCTCCGATTCAAAGACCATGGATTTTTATGCAGTTGAAAAAGTAAAAACCTTTTATGGTGATGATACGTTTTCTGTTTTTTTAAACTACCTATGTCATAATCTGATGTTCTGGCTAATAAATGATATATTTTTCTTTAGTGAACAAAGTTAGTTAAACCATTTGTATAAAATTGTTAGATGTTGGGCACCTGGAGTAAAAATTGTTATATTAAAGAAAGTGTTATTTTTCCTTGCTGTGGTCGCTAAAATAAAATTTTATTTTACCCAAAATCTAACAACAATATATGTATACTGTAGTTAATTGCAATATTAACAAAACATCATTCAGATATTATAAAATTTTAATAAAATCTAAAAGAAAACTAGAGAAGAAAATTATTTTAGATACTCACTACGGTGACTGTTATTTACATAAACGTAATATAACTGGTTAATACACTTTATATTAATTTGTATAACTAGCAATTTTTAATTATTAGCCTAATTAGAAGGGCTGCAAAGAGGGTTTAGGGGGCCTGGGGTAAATTTAATTCTTGAGGCCCCCTGACTTGAAGGTAAATGTTGGGGGGAGGGTTGAAGGAAGGGTAATTTTTTTCACACAATAGTTAATAGTAAAAAAAACTGAAAATAATACAGTACACATAGACAGTAGTAATACATAATAATATTGGAATCCTTCTAGCAGACGCGCCATCTGGGCTCACACCGACGGGCGTAGGCGGCATTTTGGCCGCCTTCAAATAATATCACTTTTTTCGCATGTAATTGCATCTGTACACCATTGTTAGGAGATTCCGGAATAAATAATTCTTTGTGATTCCGAATATTAAAGTACTCGGAATGTTCCGATTATTTCCGAATGTATTTGATTACGTATGTTCGGAATCATCCTGTTATGGAAGCGTTAGTCCAAGTTCATCGAAGAAAGAACAATAAATAAAAAATAAAGACTGAAATAAAATACATTGAAATACAACAAATGTTTACTTACATTTTACATTGATGGCCAAAAATAAAAGAGAGAAAAAGGCAAAAAAATAGACGTACTTACCTACCTTTGTACCTACATACGAAAATGAACTACCTATTTCTTGTAAATAATAAAATCGACAAATGCTGATATATTTAAACTCAGTAAACAGCCATGAAATAAAAATAAAATTGTTACGAAAATACAACAAGTGTATACTTATATATTCCATTGAGGTCCAAAAACTGCACACGTGGCAGGGCGCTCGGCAGCAAGTTGGTTGCTCGTCGACCTCGTCAACTTTGACACTCATTTACGAGCGTTGTTCGCGACTCTAGGATAGCTCCAGCCTGCCATGTGGTGTCTTATGACGTAATTAGAGAATACCTGTGCCTTCAAGATCAAATCCCGCCCTACGTCCGCCAGAAGTTTAATGAAAATAATTGCCTATATTGAAACTTAGGATGTTGAAGAAAACCTACATAGACTCTTTAAACAACAAAAGTCAAACTCACTGCCGTCTGCCTGACATCGTCTGGTCGACTGTGACTGCACTGTTGAGCAGACAAAACGCTGCAGTACTGCCAACCAAGCACCTTTAATACCTTAAGAAATAAATCTGTTCGGGTAACTTAAAAATCCCACTTCATAATTAATTTCACTTAATTATTTTTCCTTTCGGAGGAAATTTTATATTTTGAACTCGGTTACATATATCAAGTTATTTTGGGGCTCATACAAATATTTTTAAAATAATGCATTATTGAAAAAAAGTAAATTGGCTGTTAAATCAACATATCCATTGTTTTCAATATTTGAATTATTTTAAAATCTAGGGGCCCCTGACGTTGGAGGCCTGGGGCAATGTGCCCCTTTTGCCCCCCCCCCTCTCGGCAGCCCTGATAAGGAGAACTGAATACAGATCTGAACAGTTAAAGTTTTCTCTCTAATTGTTATCTTATCTTATTAAAACATACAAATTACTTTATTATTTTACTTTTAGACCTAAATGAGCACTTGAGAAAAACCACAATTCAATACAAGAATAAAATGCCCAAGAAGTAAGACCTATAAAGAATGAACAATCAATCTTACGACAGCACTGTTAATGATATACAAACAAAACTAGAAGAACTAAGCTTTATACTTACAATCCTTCTCTATATCCATCCAGCAACGCTTGACATAAAGATTTATTCTGAGGTATTGTTTGAAGGATATCACCGTCCCCGGTCACATAACCTATAGCCCATTGGCCTAGTCTCGTACAACTAAGTCGGAACACGTAGCTGGAACACGATAAGTTACACAATTAGTCCATAAACAGAAATCTCAACTGAATTAAAATAATTTTGCCAAACATTTTTGTCTTTAACTCTCCGGTACAGGCCGGATACTTTTGTAAAGAGTTCAGCAGCCTCCCCCCACTACCCCATTGGACAATTTTGCAGAGTCAGCTTGTTATTTAGTGTGTCTTTGACCTTCTTGAGTAAGTCAAGTGTTTTGTGGAATCACAATCCGCGTGCAAGTTACTTGGTGATCCACGTGTTCTTACTGTTTTATCATCCCCGTTGTTTAGTGACATTAGTAAAGTAAACTTGTATTTGGACAACTACTTCGGACAGATGGATTCAGGGGCGTAGCTAAGGAGAGGCAAGGGGGCCCCCAATAATATTAAAATCCAAAATGGAAAATTTGAGATTTTTAAAAAGTTAAAATTTTGATTTTTGGATTAAATTGCACTCAAAAACCCTTAAAAAAACCTCCAACTTTGGGTTTGGGTTTCGAAAGGTTTTGTAGTTAATTACCAACATTCACAAATTAACAAGCAAGTTATAATTTCCAATCCAAAAATGTTGGGCAAATCGAAATATTTCTGTACCAAATACATTGTCTTCTTTTAAATGATGTTCTGGGAAATTTAGTTCCAACCCTTGTTATTGTGGCAACACTGACATGCCATGCACTGCTCTAGGGTGCCAGACCAGTGTTGCCAGATTGGGTTTTTCCCAAAATGGAGAAATTTATAAGTTTGCGGCATATATTGGGGGAAATAAAATGGTGGGGAAAGTATGGGGAATGTTTTTCAATAATGTGATGAACATAATAAAATTCTTGTAAAATATTAAGAACTCTTAGTACTCAATACAGCACCTGTAGTGTTAAAAACCATACTTGAGAGAAGTCAATTTTTCCAAAAAAAATCCGAGGGTGAGGCTCCAGGGCCCATCTTTACTGGGATTTATTCCACATAACATAACCCAGAGTTTTTGAACCCCCACACAGAATTTGGGAAATATGGTCAAAATTGTTAGGAAATTTTAGATTTTGCCCTCCCCAATAATTTGTTATAGCAACGTCCTTGGATGAATTTGCATATATTAACCCTGGAACCGGCAGATCGCACGAAACGTGCGATCATGACAACACATTTTAACGCGTGATTGTATTGAATATTTGAAAAGGTAATGTTTCAAACTTTAATTTTTGTATTTACAATTTCTTTCTAAAACGTATATTTACATACGTAATCATCGTTGCAGTTTATTAGTTTTTTACAAATCAATCGGCGCCCCAAAATTCATACAAAACATAACGAAATAACTCAACTTTCGTCAATCTCTAAAGCCCGCCCAGTAGGTTTTCTAAGTTAAACCTATGTATCGATGGGTTCATCACAATTTCCCCTATCCAAAACTTCCATCCAATCAAAATTCAACGAATAGTTCTAAAGTTGTGGGGCGTTTTGTAGACCTTTGCAATTGGTCAGTTTTCCAACCAATAAACAGCGTTATTTATTTCACGTGATATATGTGTGACCACAATCGTTTTTTAGAGATATTTTGGTATTTTTGTAAACATAATGATTCAAGCTAACTTTCCCTGTAAACCAAATATGCTATATTTGAACAGTTTATTGTGTAGGACCGTGGGAAAAAGTGACTGCTAATACGGTCTCATCTAACGTTTAAACCTGAAGCCTAACGGACTTTTACAACATGGCTAGACATAGGAGTTTGCGCGCGAATTGTGTATAGCTTGAACGGGCAAGAGATTTCTAGATTTTTCTCTCTTTTGTTATTCAAATAATTCTAAGTCAAACACTTTTAGGAAAAGATAATTTACAAGTATACAGTTCAATTCTTTGATTTACTCTCTACACTTTGTTATAATAATATTTCATTTTTGGGCAAAGCATATATATTAGTAAATTACGTTTCAAACTTGGCATACTTTTGATAGAAGTCTTGTAGACAGAACATCAAAACTCGTGTTTTCAAAATAAGAAATTTGAAAATGTTAAATGTTTTTATACAGTTCTATTTAGTACTAAATTACGAAACGTTTTTACATTTATGGAAAAAATTACAAAAAATTTGTACTACTTTTTATGTAGACTTAAAGTTGAACTTTTATTTTTCGTAACTGAACATTTTTTGTTTCTTGAGCTAATACCTTTGTAAATTTTATATCTATAATTTTTCTACTGGCTTATATAAATCTTTTGAACCTTTTTCTATAAAAAAGCTATGGAACACTTTTGGATTGGGGTTCATTTACTATTTTTAGCGAATTTTTGAATAAATGCTTGCACACGCCAAAAAATCCGTTTTCGTTAAAGCTGCCACTTCTAGGGTTAAAAAAAAAAACATTGTTTTGTGTTCATGTGCTAGAGCTACTAAAGAAGTCAATCCTTAGTTACTTCTTACATCAAAATTTTATGAGACATTGTCAAAACAATTAAAGTTTCATAAAAAAACAGCAATTGCAGAATGCTTTTTAAATGGATAGAAATGATTTGCACTTTTTAGTATTATCGCATTAATGATTTCAACACGGATTTACAAGTTTTGAAAAGATTAAAGGCAATTGTATTATCCGCCGTTCAAACATTTACCTTCCTGGTTTATTGATATATTTTTGTAGTCTCGCTTTGACTTCATCGTATGTTAGAAAGGCGACGTATCCTGGATGCGTTACTGCTAAAATTTGCCAATTTCTCAGCAACGATGTCCACGGCTGGAATAATCTGAAATCAAACAAACAATAACTTTCTTACAAAACAAATTTAATTTACTGTAAACAAGTGTTTTATAACCAAATAGTAATGTAGACAGGCAAAAACCATTCTGAGGGTAACTGTTCCATCAGAGAAACATCTCTGAATATCGACTACTTCTGCGAGCACGGAATAAGGCGGGTGGGAATTTTTGCGATGTTGCCAGATATGGGACTTTCAAAGCGAGGAACGGTCGAGAATCGCTCGATCTGCGGCACGATCTGCCAACACTGAGCATCCGCCGAATATATGAGACAGCTGGTCTATAGTAATAATAAATACTATTATGCCTACTATAGACCGGAAGGCTCATATATGAGTCACATTAAAAAAATAATCTATATATAAAAAAAGTATTTATTTATAATTTAGAAATTATGTAGAAGCTACATACAAAAGTGTGAGTTAAATTAAACTTGTAATCTGGTCTGTGGCAGTGTGGCCATCAATGGTCTGCAGGTGAGATCTTTAATTTTATCTGTGGTCTGTGGAGATGGACAGCCTGGCTCACAGATGAGCCTCCTGTTAGCGAGCACGTGTTAACCTCTGTACATTACGGACTGTTACTATTTTGTATTATTTATATGTATGGTACAGCTACCGCTATTACTAAAAGAAGTTAAGTTAAAATGAGTAATTTATTAAATATATCCCATGTGTCATTGTGTTTAACTTATATCTAAAGATAAATGTATCTACAATATGTACTTGATACAATTATTATCAATTCATCCAATGCATTGTGATAGGATAATGAATCATTTAAAATTGTTGTAAGAATAATACAAAGGATATAGTTCGTCAATTACTGCGGACTCCGGCTTTGAATACTTAATGTCTATAGTCTAATTAAAATTAATAACATCTTGTCAATTTGCTGAAATTGAGTCATTAGGATGAGTAACTCGCAGGAAGTTATAATGGTTATAAAATTGAGCCGTTCATGGTTCCATTTAGTTAATTTCATACAGAAGGAAGCACTCATTCTACTTTAGAAAACTATGTACTTTTTGGCAATTTTACTATTTCCTTTCAAATAGGATACATTTTCTTACTCAGTCTTCTTAACATGTACTGTACATTCTACCACGACATTCAGTAGTCTAACAGAAGCTGCACAGTTTGTATCTATTTCTGTAAAAGTAAAAGAAATGTCAACCTAATCACACTTTCTGTTCACAGTTTTTATTTTATTTAGACATGTAAATGTAGGTGTAAACACTTCTTTGTAAAACATGTTATGATTACGAAAATAGTAAAAAAGAGGAAGTGTGAATTTAACTTGTGTTAAGACAAATTACTAAACTCTTAATGGTCCTCATCCACCTTACTGCTGTTCCAATTGTATAACTGCTAGACAGGACGTGTTGTCATCAAATATAAAATTCCAATTGTATTTGGAGTTTTGGTCTAGTACACCTTACTGAATGCTTAATGTTGTTGAATAGCCTTTTTGATAACATACAGTTTACCACGGAGATTGAGACAAACAATTGTTTAGCATTTTTTGACGTCTTAGTTACAAAAAATAATTTCGAATTTGAGACTACCATGTACCGAAAATCTACCAACTTTAATTTAAATTACCATTCTTGGTTTGGCTTGCGGTTTGTTTAAGAGAGCTCATACAGTATGCAGTAATAAGATGAATTTAAAATAATTTGACTACGCAACTGAACCGCTGACGTGAGTTGAGCAAATTTCAAAAATTAAGTTTATAGGCCTATGTTTTAGGGTCTCAACCAACAATTTGGGAAATAGGTCTATACACGACGGTGCTGAATAGCTGCAAAATGGTTCGCACGCCATTCCACATATTGGGAGTATCTTCAACACACAAAGCATTGCGTGCTTCGCACTCCATTCCGCATGTTGGGAGTATCTTCAATACACAATGCATTGCGTGCTTCGCATTTGTATTTGTAGAAAAAACTCAAAAACAAATTCATTCTTGTAGGAAAATCTCAAAAAATAGTTACTTCCGGTCAAAAAACGTGCTCCCAATTGTTGGATTTTATTGGCTAATGAACTCGTCCGAGCGACGTAAAACAACGAACATGTGTACCAAATTTGAACCAAATCGGACTTAAAATGTGCCCGCTAGAGTGCGACCACATATATATGATTTTTAATGACACCCCAAAACGTGTTCTGGGGACCATGATCGGTGCTTACTTACTACTCCCGACCTTAGGTCTTACCATAAGGGCCACTGCAATAGCTCATTTTTCCTATGGAAATTCGCTAATAAAAGATTCAGCAAATCAATAGAAAATTATGAAATAATGAATATCCACAATCTATCATTGACAGAGCTATTAAAAAGCAAAAAAACAAAAAACAATAATAGCACCAAAAAACTTAGTGAAAAATCATCAACGACCATTCAGATTCCATATGTAAAAGGCACTTCAGAAAAAAAATTAAAAGATTAAATTCCAAGTTTTTAATTAGGCCTGTTTTTAAAAATTCAATAACAATTAAAAGTTTATTGCTTGGATTGAAACCAAAAAATATGAATTTGGATAGCAAGAACATTACTTGTGTACAATTTACCCTGTCAGTGTGGGTTACAAACTTCTCGTCCATTTAGAAAACAATGTCGGAGCATACAAAATTCATAACGACGGGAGAAGTTATAAACAGTCTAAAATTGCTGAGCACGTCATAGCTGACAACCAAGCTATTCTTTGGGATGAGGGGTTCCACTACTAAAAAAGCCTAACATTAAAGAGACAGCTATAATGTCGGTGAAGGAAAACTGTATTTCTTAGACAAGTTCCACCATAAGTGTCCCTACATATTATGTCCCATTAATTAAAAACAAAGTACAGACACATTTTGAGAGGCATAATACAGGAATTAATAATACAAACGTAGGAGTGGGGGTTGAACCTTTGAATGAGCTACGACCAAAAAAAGATAAATTTGAGTTATCCTTTAAAGCAACACAAAATCCTATGACCAAATATATACACAATCACGACGTTTCGCAAAGAACCAATAACACTTCTGAGTCCTCAGGTGATGTCAGTCCTGGATGTAAGCGGACATCTTTTTGTCGCAAACTTTCCGAACACCTAAAACAGATTGACTGGATCGGTGACCACAGTACTTAAAGCCACATTAAAAAGTTACTTACTTTAAAAATACACCTCTTACTTTCCCCCAAAGAACTCAACAAAATTATTAAATTTAATATTATGTACAAGTTTTTATTGTGAGTCTAATAGTAAAAAGTAACGTACCCCTGTTTATATATAAATAAAAAATTCTACCTAAAATATAAACTGGGTTAACCCATTTCTTTTACAATTGTGCAATCAGGGCAAAAACATAAGTTGAAATGCAAAGCGAGCACAGGTCTTTCATTGTTGAATGATATAAATGTAAACTATGATAACTATGGTGAAATGTAACCTTTAAATAAAACTGATAATACACACTAAAACTGTAGATTAAAAGTTTATAGAGATACCTTATCACTCAACACAAATTAGTAGATATAGAAAATTTAATGTATGTTTTTAACAGAATTTTAAAAGAAAATAAGAGCTATTAAACTCGACAAAACTTGAAAACGGTTAATCGGAGGAGGGTAGGACTTCGTTTCTTTACGTTTCAGACCATTTGGAGACGATACCCAAAAATCATTAATTAATAAATGTGTGTTTTATTCCCGGATTGATAAGTAGTAGTAAATATGTTTAAAAATTGCTGATTTTATGGTGAAAGGGTCGTAGTTCTTCAGATACACTTTTTTGTTGTTTTTCGATACTATTCAAAATGGCGGAGTTAGACCGTTTAATAGTTTTTTGGCAGGGATTTGAGGACTAAATAAGGTGTATGTTTTTTTCCCACTTTGATAAGTGGTAGTAAATATGCATGAAAATTGCTGGTATTTTGGTAAAAGAGTCCTTGTAGGATTTCCCAGTAACGATTTTTTTATTTTTTGATTTGACGCAATATGACGGCTTTATTGATTCAACCCAAAATAGCTAAGTTAGATCGAGGAAATTACATGATCCCCCCATAAGAATGAGTACAATTTGTGAGCTACTTATATCATTCGAAAGGCAATTAAATTTACATAATCCTGTGCAAAGGTATTTTTGGTACAGTTCCCGGAACAAAATTCATAAGAAGCTCCCGATAAATAAGTTTTTCACTATACATGTAAGGTAATTGCGCAATTTCTACCACTCATAAGCCCAAATACAATTTTTGAGTTATATCATTCGAAAGGTAATTAAATTTACTACAAACCCCGTGGAAAGGTATTTTGGTACAGTTCCCAAAACAAGGTTCAACAAAATTCATAGAAAGCTCCCTGATAAATGATTTTTTCACTACCCATGTAAGGTAGTTGCACAATTTCTTCCACTCATAAGCCCGAGTACAATTTGTGAGTTATAGGCCTACCATCCGAAAGGAAATTAAATTTACTATAATCCTGTGCAAAGGTATGTTTGGTACAGTTCCCAGAACAAAGAACAAAATTCATATTAAGCTCCAAATAAATGATTTTTTCATTCACTGATTAGGCTATATATAGTAATGCGGTAGTGCTGCTTATGCTTTTTAATTTCAATCAACATTGGATAAGCATGGGAAGGGAACTTATTTTTAACAACGGCAAAGTTGGAACAACAGCTACACTCCGTATACTTTCCTTTGGATTAATAATTTGTTTACGTATAGGAAATACAGTTATTTGAGAGACATATTTATCTAGGAAATGTAATTAGCCCTTCTCCAGTAAGATGACAATGAAACACAACTTGGGTGGTTCAGAAAGTGTCAGCTGTTATGATGGATAGAAGCAATGAGGATATTTCTTGAGGCTATTCTCTAGTCAAGGCATGAACATTGCATTGTCACTCTGGGAGGTTTTTTTTTGCTTGCAATTTGTGACAGTAGGACTATACTATGATAGAGAGAGGAAAAGCCAATGTCACAAACCTGAGCAACATCAGCAAAAAGTGTTGTAAACAATAACAGTTTATTCCATTCCTTATCTAGTATGGTAGAATATATCATATTTTAGTTTAATAAATATATTCTAGTTTAATTTACAAGGATGTGTTTACTAATTTTGTTTCCTTAAGTATTGAAAGGAAAGCTATTTTTTAAACTAAAATATCTCTTCTCTCAGTGTTTAAGACTACTTTGAATTTTATATTAAAACCAAGCCGGGCTTAAGACGACTGGGGGCCCTAGAGCTGGGAGGGGGAAAGGGGCCCCGTTAAAAAAGAAAACCTCAACAAAAAGTTTTATTTTTAAATTTACAATACTTAGTAACTTTTTTATTTAGTTTTTAGTACTTTTAATTAAATTAGCTATTTATTAGTATACTGTATTATTATAATTACTGAAACTCAGGGTTCCCAAAATTATTATTAATTCAGGGTTCCCATAATGAAACAATGTTACGTTATCTTTATGTTGGGACCCATCTCAACATTTTCAAAAAAAAGTCTGTAAATTATAAAGGACTCATGTATTTTTTTAAAACTTTTTTGTTGAAATGTTTCTTTAGAAATTTTTTAAAAGTCTTTGAGCCCCTCTTGGTCGCACGGGGACCAGGTGCAAACGATCCAACCGCTCCGCCCTTAATGCAGCCCTGATTAAAACATACACTTTTAGTTACATGTCTGTGACTTGCTAAATCTTTAACAGGCAGACACACATAAAGTAAATAATCAGTTTTAATAGAACTTCAAACTTTGAAGGTAAAATCAGATGGTCCCATAAATATATGCTGAAACAAATGAATTATTAAAACTAATTCCTAAGAAAGTTTACCTGAAAACCTATTTTTTATGTAAAGCTAATTTTATTTCCAAATCTGAAAGGACAAGCTATCTAAAAAATAATATAATTTTGTCAAGATTTAGGTGTAGTATGACATACATTTCTAATTCATATTGTTAAAATAATGATACAAATGTATTAGTAAGCACTGATTATTATTTTCACTTACAAGTTACAAGTGCAATCCAAAAAAAATTTACACAATTTTGGAATTATATTTTAGTTTTATTATTTGTACTAGTAAGCCCCGTGAAAAATCACAGGCAGATTAATTAGATACATGTCAGAAATACACCATTCAAAAAATACCATTTAAAAACAACAGACCTTATCTAGGCCTACCTAACTATGCTGAGGGGATTTTTAACTCGGTAAATGTGTACAATTATAAGGATTATAAAACTGTAAGCCTATTTGTTAAACTTTTGTATTTATATATGTTACTAGCTGACCCGTACGGTGTTGCCCGTGGTGGTTTTTTATTTTCAGTCTTTTTAACGTAATTGTATTCTTTTTAAGTGTTCAGTCAGTGAGTGGTATTTAGCTTATATATATATAGATCTTAAATAAATAAAAACACTATTGTCATAACAATAAAAGATCTGAAATTATGATTTTAGTAACATTGATCTCCCCCAAACCCCTCATAAAATTTCGAAATTTTTCATACCCTTTCTTAGTGAGCACCTATGGCCCTAGAGGAAGCTACATACCAAATTTCATTTCAATCCGTTCGGTAGTTTTTGAGAAATCGTGATGAGTGAGTCAGTGAGTGAGTGAGTGAGTGGTATTTCGTTTTTATATAATATATAGATTATACATTTAAAGAAAGATACAAATATTATCTTTTAATTGCTTTTTATTTCATATTGATAGATCAAATGATTTAGAAGTTATTAATATCAATAGTGAAGAAATTAATATAGAATATGTTTATACGTTTTATGAAGATGTACGAATGTTTTTGAAGTTCAGCAAATAGGTATTTGAACAAACGAATATAATAGTAAGAAAAGGTTGCATTTATATAAAGTTTATAATTTCAAAGCAAATCTTATAACGTATTGTAGCATAAATAAGTTCTATAACTCATATTTAAAAAAATCAACTTCACAAGAAATTATAAAGATTGAAGTTGTAAACATAGCAACAAAGTATAATCTACGCTGGGTTTTGTTTAAGTATTACAGATGATGGGTGAAATCAGCTGTTATATGTTACTCACGTACGTACATATGTATTGATTTGTAGTTTACTTGTCAAATTTTTTTTATTTAAAAGTTGCACTATCTGTCAAAATTGCAAATCCAAAAACGTAACCCACAGTTTATATTCGAGAACATATTTGGCAACTACTCCTGGAACAATTTATTCAAATGAATGCTATTATTAAATAATGCATCTAAATGAGAAAGCAATATTTACCTGGTGAAAACGTCAAACTCAAAGTTGGATATATAATCGTTACACGTCAGGTCTATCGTAGACTTGAGCGCCATCGCTTCCAACCCTGAACTGATTGGGTGTACTTCGTTCAGAACCTGTCTGAACACTTTCCAAGGAACCAACGTGCTGCGAACAAATTAAACAAACATTACAATTTGTACATACTTAAACTAACAATAAAATTGCAGTTGTGTTACATGGGCGCCCATACTTATCAGTGGGCAGAGGGCCGTTGATGATTTTTTTCATGAATGTTCCTTTTCCTAGGCAGAGCCATGTATATATACGGTTTTTTTCTATTTTTCATTTTTAACCCCTTAAATAAAATAAAAATGGCGGCCGGACCGTTTTTCTCAGTGTAAGCTTTTATCCAAAGCCAGTTTGTGGCTTAACTGTAAGTCGAATTTAAAAACTAACTAATAGTTCTGTAAACAGTAGACCTCGCTCGTTGAAATAACAAATGTGGTTTTGAACTTAGGTTAAAAATAGTGTGCCATTTTTATTTTATTTAAGGGGTTAAAAATGAAAAATGGAAAAAACCGTATATATACATGGCTCGGCCTAGGAATAAGGAACATTCATGCAAAATTCATCAAAATCGGTCAAGGCGTTTGACCGTAATCGTGAGACAGACACACAGACGAAATGCCGAACGGTCGAGTTAAAACGGAGACCACGCTTACGCTCGGTCAATAACATTTTGCTAAAGGCAAATTAAATTTTAAACAAAATTGTATTCTTGATTTTTTCCGTATCTCTAACGGTAAGCTCACAAAATGGCCGTAAACTTCGAATTTGTTAAAAATCGTCCAAGTTTTTGTATTTTAACCATGTTTTTATACGTTTATTCTACACCAATTCAAAAGTGTTCCATAGCTTTTTTGTAGATAAAGGTTTAAAGAATTCATATATGAGAGTAAAAAAATTATTAAAGTAAAATTAAGAAAGTTATTAAGCTCAAGAAACAATCACGTTCAGTAACGAAAGGAAAATGTTTAACTTTGGGCCTACATAAAAACTAGTAAACATTATTGTAATTTTTTTCATAAATGTAAAAAAGTTTCGTAATTTAGTTCTAAATAGAAAATATTTATCAATTTCAAATTTCTTATTTTGAAAACACCAGTTTTTATGTTCCTACTACACGACTGCTAACAAAACTAAACCTGTTTTGAATAGTAATTTAGGAATATATCATTTGCCCAAAAATGGCATATTATTATAAGAAAGTGTAGAGGATAAATCAAAGAATTGAACCGATACCTGTAAATTATCATTGTAAATTTCATAAAAGTATTTGACTTAGCTTTACTTGAATTACAAAATGAGATGAAACAAATAAAACCTCGCGGCGATAAAGGACATACAAAAAATGACCGGTTGGACACCGTGGGAAGTGTTGGTACATGGGTTGAGATCACTATCACAACATTTTAACATCATTTGTTTTCATTATTTCTAATATTGGAATATGATATGGAACTTAAGTTAACTTATGATACATTGTTAAGTTTGAGTTATTTAAGTATGTAAATATTTAATTGTATGTTGTCCCTCTATAACGCGATATTTTTAGCTATCTTACGCATTATTAACCTAAATAAAACACAATGCCTCTAAAAGAAAATCTTTAGCAGTTAAAGCTCAAGAAAAGAAATAAAAACGAGAACTAGAAATCCCGGAATCGCGGAAATTGTAAATAATGTTTCACTGGCTAAACGTTGTGCTTACTTCCTTACTGGCACACTATTTTTAACCTAAGCTCAAAACTACATTTGTTATTTCAACGAGCGAGGTCTACTGTTCACAGAACTACTAGTATTAATATTATAGTCAGGTATTTTTCTTTAAAGAGATTAGTACTAAAATAGGCTTTAAATGTTATGTGCTGTTTGATTTTACAAATAGTTATTTTATTTTTTACAAGAGTTCAAGCATGAGCTGCTGGGTATAACTACTTATACTACTCTAGGAGTTGTACAGGTCTTTGTGTATTCACTGATGATGCAAAATTACAGACTCAATGCTGTGCGGGTTAATAATTCATCTGAAGAGCCAAATTGGCTTCTCAAATTGTAAAAGTTTTCTTGGGGAGGTGAAAACCCTGGACTCCTATTGCCGAAGGAGGGGAGGGTACTCCGTAACTCGTTCACTGCTACGCAAATTTCGCATTTGCTATGCTAGGAGCTCACGTTTTATTTTTTTATATTTATAGTCTAAATGAGTAGAAATTACTTTATTTTTTATTTTTGAACCTTTCTACGTAATAATCACTAATATTTTAAATGCAATGCATTGCGTGTTAAAAATACTCCCAACACGGGGGTTGGCGTGCGAAGCACGCAATGCATTGTGTATTGAAAATACTCCCAATACAGGGGTTGGCATGAGAAGCACGCAATGCATTGTGTATTGAAAATACTCCCAATACGGTTGTTGGCATGCGAAGTACGCAATGCATTGTGTATTGAAAATACTCCCAATACGGGGGTTGACATGCGAAGCACGCAATGCATTGTGTATTGAAAATACTCCCAATACAGGGGTTGGCATGTGAAGCACGCAATGCATTGTGTATTGAAAATACTCCCAATACGGGGGTTGGCATGCGAAGCACGAAAGGCATTGTGTATTGAAAATACTCCCAATACGGGGGTTGGCATGTGAAGCACGCAATGCATTGTGTATTGAAAATACTCCCAATACGGGGGTTGGCATGCGAAGCACGCAATGCATTGTGTATTGAAAATACTCCCAATAAGAGGGTTGCATACGGTGCACGCAAGCACTGTGCATCGGCCGCTTCTCATTGTGTTCAGTGTCAAGCTCACATGTGCGTCCTTAGCAGTGAACGTATTAAGCCCCAAACCCCGGTCTAGCCTCTCCCCTAGAAAATATCATATGGGCGCCCATGGTTCTGTAAGAACACAAGTAAATGATTGGTATATTAAAACAGTAACATCTGCTACTTGTAAGTATATTTGTGCATCTCGCTTGGACGACCTGGAGAAAACATTCTGTATATTCCAACTCTTCATTCACTTACTCTAATGAAAAACTTACTAAAAGCACATACATTTAAATTGAATTTCCAAATGAAGAAATAATCAACAATTCTGCCACTCAGCTAAACCGCTGAAGTGAGTTGAGCGAATTTAAAAAAATAAGTTTGTATATTTTAGGGTCAAAATTTTAATGACACACAGTTCATTTTTAATGCAACAGTTCATTTCCCATGGAAATTCGCTTTAATAAAAAAAACCTTATTCATCAAAATCGGTTACACGGTTTAGCAGGCATAGAGGAAAATGTTGTGATTGACGTTTTCCTTTTGCGTCACCAAAGTGGGGTAATAAACTCATGACCTTTAGTATTAGCTTCGTCGTAGCTCGATTAAAAAACTATATAAATAACTGTAGTTGGTAAACAAACATCAGCTGTGACTTGTGCCTAACACCAGCGCGTAATTGCATTAACAAGTAGGCCTGCAAGTTTTACATTGGGACATTATATTAATTACGAGAAAGTCCCCGCGCCGTAAAAAAATCACAGGCAGAATAATTAAATTGGCATCAGAACTACATTATTAAAAAAAAACACTATTTAAAACCAACAGACTTTATCTAGGCCTACCTAACTATGCTGACGGGGATTTTAACTCGGGAAATGTGTACAATTATAAAGGTTATAAAACTGTAGGCCTATTTGTTAAAATTTTGTATTTATGTACATTATTATATATCCAAATACAGATAAAAATATTATCTTTCAATTGCTTTTTATTTCATAATGATAGATCAATTGATTTAGAAGTTACTAATATTAAAATGAAGAAATTAATAATAATGGAATATGTTTATAAATGTTACACGAAGATGTACGCATGTTGCCGACGTTAAACGAAGGAGTATCTCTTCTTTAAATTTGTTTAGATGAATATATTGATAATAAAAGTTTGTATATTCATTTTTAAAACCTCAAAGCAAATCTCATAACGTATTGTAGCCTGCATTAGTTCTTTAACTCATACTTTAAAAAAAATCAACTTCACAAAACTTAGATTATTGATTCAAGTTGTAATACATAACCCCAAAGTATAATCTATGCTTGGTTTTGTTTATGTATACAGACGATGGGTTTTCACCCATCAGCTGTTATATTATATTGTTCCTCACGTTCGAGTGTACTACGTACGGTCACTTTTATAGGAGTTGATTTTACATTGGGAAATTATATTAATTCTGCCCCTGCGGTGAAATATGGTGATGCCAATATAAAACCACAAAATCCCTATAGCCCTTAGGTTAAAACTACCAGTAATTTGCAATATGGCTGATTTTTTTTTTATAAGTACCTTAAAGTATGTACATTAACATAAAATAAGTTTACCAGTCTATCGATTTCCCAAAATCGGAAAAAAATCGGTTATCATTTTTTTTTCCGATTATCCTTAATATTTCGAGCTGGGATGAATATAGAGAAATATAAAAAATACCACCGTGTAGGGGAGGTATTTTTAAATAAAAAAGGTCATATGTATTTATTTCCTCCGAGCAATGGTTTGTCTGGAAAAAATTGACCAATGTCTTACATTATGTACAGGTCACAGCTATTCCCACCCCCAACTTAGATCCAAGTGAATCT
>JAGFPH010000005.1:612325-632047 GCA_018207615.1 Philaenus spumarius
CAGTACAATTGTATTCGAATTCACGCGTGGAAACAGGTTTACAGAAATCTACAATTTTAAAACGACGATTACATTATGTAAATATACGTTTTAGAAAGAAATTGTAAATACAAAAATTAAAGTTTGAAACATTACCTTTCCAATGGTGTTTGTCTTTTTGAGATTGAAAGATTTTTAGTGGGTCAAATATCCAATACAATCACTCGTTACAAATGTGTTGGAGTGATGGTACATTATGTACCGTCTGCCGGTTCTAGGGTTAAGTCGTAAACGGAATCGGTTTGCTGTTATACATTTGTTAGCGTACAATAATCTTTATTGGCTGGTCTGTTAGTGGACACGCGATTGACACACTTTTGAAGTCAGGGCAAAAGGGCTCTCAAGTCAGAAATTGTTAACTTTACAGGAGAAGCACTCAAAGTTTTGACAAACTCATGGCTCGCACTGCAGTATAACAGCGTGAGAAGGGACGAGATAGGCAATACGGTAGCAAGTGTTGTTTTGTTGTCAGTTTTTCTTAAGGCAAATCATAGCCGAGTGGACAGCGTGGCACTTTCCTGATCGGACGATACCGAGTTCGAATCTCGGCTAGACCGGGTAACTTTTCATATATGTGGTTTGAAGGTAGGAGGGAGGAAGTAAAGCAAACGGTGGTTGGCTCGCTTTAAAGCTGACCGGATATTACCAGTTACCTGAAGTTTGACCGCTTAACCATTGAAATCACAAACAGTATATAATTTTATTCGTACAATAAAGTTAACAATTTCTGACTTAGCCCTTTTGCTCTAACTTCAAAGATACAACTTTTAACTAGCCTTTATTCCTTTCTCAACATTGGAACACGTGCCGTGGTTACGAACGCTCACATTGTACAGGATTTAATTGCATTACGATATCTCTTTTGAAGTACTGTCTTTCATCATTTCAACAGATGTATTTAGAACCAAGGTCGTATCTTATCTATGGACGCGACTGTTTAGCAATCTATTTAATGTCCTATATTAACAGATCGGATGAGCATTGAGACAAGAACTGGGCATCGCCTACACCTGTACAGCATGAAAAGTGGTAAGTCCGCCATCTTGGGAACGTCTAGGAAGCCGAAACAGCTCGGAGATGACGCTAAAATTCTGATGCGATTGTTCCAAATACACTGTTGTTTTGAACACAATACAACTCACTGATTCCTGTGAATTTTTACACACTGACAGAATATTAGTGTGGGATGACAATGGTATTACAATTATTAATTATAAAAATGTTTTAAAGGTATAAAGAAATAACCAAAGCTAGGACTTAATATGGAACTTTAAATTGTGACATGAAAAAATTGTTCTGTGAGAAACTTTGTTGTTTTTCGGTCAGAGATGAGGTGTGAGCGTAAAAGTTTGAGCCAAAAGTTAAATTTTATGAAAAATATTTTGTCAATAAATTAGTTCAAATAGTTTAGTTTTTACAGCAGGTTAAAGGTACGCCAGAATCTCGCTCAATTCACACGACGCGCGCCGACCTTCAAGTTGTAGCCGTACTGGCGGACGATTTATTGTCTCTAAGGTTTTGTTAGTAACTTACATAGTTTTAGTAATACGTTTTAGCTGTTTTTCTCCGTTAGTAAAAAAATTGATTTTCATTTACCACCCAAAGATTAAAAGTAAAATGATTTAGAATGCTGTATGATACTATGATTTATTTTAAATCTAAACATTGTCTACCGACACAACATGGCTTAGCTAACTATATAAAGTGACATTTAAGTGTACTAAATTACGTTATTATACTGTATAGAAATCAATAAATAATACTGTACCTCTTTAGAGTATGAAAACGTAACGCATAATAACGAAAAAAGAAGTATATAACAATGACAAAATCAACATGGCTTAGCAAACTGTATAACATGACAATTATTAAGTGTATTAATATTACGCAATTATCTATATATATAAAAGCGAAATACCACTCACTCACTGACTCACTCATCACGATTTCTCAAAAACTACCAAACGGATTGAAATAAAATTTGGTATGTAGCTTCCTCTAGGGCCATATGTGCTTACTAAGAAAGGGCTTGAAAAAATTCGAAATTTTAGGGGGGGGGGGTTTAAGGATCAAAGTTATTAAATCACGATTTCTTCAAAACTACCGAACGGATTGGAATGAAATTTGGTATGTAGCTTCCTCTAGGGCCATGAGTGTTGTGACTAAAAAAGGGGTTTAAAAAATTGGAAATTTTAGGGGGGTTTGGGGGGGTAAAAATTACTAAATCACGATTTCTCAAAAATTACCGAACAGATTGGAATGAAATTTAGTATGCAGCTTCCTTTAGGGCCATAGGCGCTCGCTAAGAAAGGGTTTCAAAAAATTCGAAATTTGGGGGGGGTTTAGGGGGATCAAAGTTATTAAATCAAGATTTTCTTCAAAACTACCAAACGGATTGGATTGAAATTTGGTATGTAGCTTACTCTAGGGCCATAGGTGCTCACTAAGAAAGGGTATGAAAAATTTCGAAATTTTAGGAGGGGCTTGGGGGGATCAAAGTTACTAAAATCATAATTTCAGATCTTTTATTATTATGACAATAGTGCTTTTATTATTTAAGATCTATATATATAAAAGCCAAATACCACTCACTGACTGTTAAAAAGAATACAATTAATTACGTTAAAAAGACTGAAAATACCAACCACCACGGGCAACGCCGTACGGGTCAGCTAGTACTGTATAGAAGTGAAAAAATAAAGCCTCTTTACCGTAGGAAAAAGTAACGCATAATTACGAATTAAAAAGCTATAACATTGTCGCTATGTTTCTGTTAATTGGTAAATAAAAGTCTACTAGTCTAAGAAAGTGATTACTTTTGTCAAGTGATTCCTGACAAATAAATAAAGAAGGTGATTCTTTTTTCTCTCCATTATATAAAAAGGTTTTTCTACTTCTCATAATTATAAATTAATAAGAATAGATTAAATACGTGTATTGCGTAGCGGTGACTGCGTAGAGCAGACGTATTGCATAACTTTCAGGCGCACAAATTCATGAAGTCGATTATGAAGTGGAATTCAAGTCGAAAAAATAAAGTTGAACGGGGCCCCCGGAGATAGGGTGGGGGTTGACGAGTGGAGCGAGCAGGGGGCAAAGCCCCCTAGTTTAAATAAAGAAAAACTTGAATGTGCGCATAATAAGTGTCGCAGAGCTAGTGCGAAGGCGGGTGCATGAGGTGACTCACAGTAGGCCGCCATTTTGGTAACATCAAACTCCGCGCCGGAGACGGTGCCCAGTCTTTTTATTCTGCGGTCGCTGGAATGAACACTGCGATTGCCTGTGTACAACCCAGTATAAGTAAAGGATATGCCGAAGATATTAAATTGTTAAATTACTGATACTCAAAGATTTCCTAGTTTCGCCGCTCTTCCCACGGATGCAATTGAAATCATCGTGAATTCCATGAGAAACTCCTCTCAAGGAAACATAAAGTTATTCTGAAGGTGTAATAAAGCTTCCTCCTTCGTTACACATAAAGAAGCAATCAAAGCGGACAGGAAGACGTAGAATATAATTCATTAATTATTGCAAGTTATTGGAGCATATTCTGTTGCCTAGCGACGGGAGAAACTCGCGTGGGCGGACCGTTTGGGAATTCACCGTAGAGCCGAAACACCTGAAATTGTTTTCCACGAGTTCTCCACCTTTGCACACAAATCCACTTTGTAAGCTTCCTGCGGGGGGGCGTCCCTCGGAGATAAATACATACACGTTTTATAAATAAACAAACAGTTACTAAATATTGTCCGGTGCTTTAATAAAACCCAAGACATATCAACTCCTATGAAAGTAAGTATACGTCCGTACGTACGTGAGTAACATATAAAACAGCTGATTTGAACAAAACCCAGCGTAGATTATACTTTGGGTTTCAACTTCAATCACTATTTCTTGTGAAGTTGATTTTTTTAAATATGAGTTAGAACTAATGCATGCTATAAAACGTTATAAGATTTGCTTTAAGGTTGTAAACTGTATATAAATACAACCTTTTATCATCAATATATTCGTTTATACAAATTTAAAGAAGAGATACCTATTCGTTTAACTTCGGAAACATTCGTACACCTACGTATAATACATAAACATATTCGATTATCAATTTAAAGTTATATTTTTATATTTTTTTAAATATATAATAACGTATATAAATACACAATTTTTTTTTTTTTTAAATAAGAAAGCAGTCGCGGGACTGCCGACAGAAGTGAAAACTAATGAATATAAATCGTTGTCATATTGGTTTAATCTGAAATTTGATTATTTTAACACTACCAAGTAAACTATTTTAACCCAACTTACGAAATGAGGAAACGCAATGTCCATTTCAGAGGTATTACCAAGTAAACTAAGCTATAAAGCTCCATATATAGCCTACTCTGTACAACTACTTTTTATAAGAATGGTCCTAATCGATTCATGCGTTCAAAAGCAAAACAAATAAAAACAGGTCCAACGGCTCACCTATTTTGAAGCCTTTTAAAAATCTACTTTACTATGATTTCCTTGGAGAAACATTTTGCTATTTATTTTATTTACAACTCTATGCTTAGAATAATTTTTAAAAAATTGAAAATGCCTTTAAAGAGTATGCTCTAAAACATGGGCGCCCATACCTATGGGCAAAGAGTGCCACGGTCACTCCCCCCTCCCCTTAGCTCTCAGGGAAAGGAAAACATGTACATTATTAATTATAGACAGGTACTTTTCTTTAAAGAGATTAGCACTAAAATATGTTTTAAATGTTACGTGCCATTTGATTTTACGTATACTTATTTTATTTTTTACAAGAGTTCAAGCATGAGCTGCAATGCTCTGTGTATTGAAAATATTTCCCATACGGAGGTTGGCGTGCGAAGCTCGCAATGCTCTGGGGGTTGGCGTGCGAAGCACGCAATGCATGGTGTATTAAAAATACTCCCAATATGGGGTTGGCATGCAATGCACTGTGCGTCGGCCGCTTCTCATAGTGTCCAGTGCCAAGCTCACATGTGCGTCCTTAGCAGTGAACATGTTAAGCCACATACTTCCGTCTAGCCCCCTCCCCTAAGAAAATATCATATGTGCGCCTATGCTCTAAAGCAATACATTAGTATACAATAAACAACGTAGAAAGGTTTATACACTGAGGCCATGTGCTGCATCGCAACACCTCAAATCGCGATTAAATTCCGAGTAAATGTAAACTATGATCGCAGTTTCCATGTTATAATCCGGCGCTCAAACAGTCTCATTAAAACTAATTCCGTACAGTCAGAACATACAACGGCTAAAGAATGTAAACAAATAAACCAGATTAAGCGAGAACTGGCCAATAAATTGTAGCATGGTAAAAGAATTCTAGCCATTTATTTCACGAATTATAATTTTTTAACACATCTGCCCCCTGTTATTTAACCCTTTCCAGCCCAATCGTCCAAAAACAATTAATCTTCTTACTATATTTTTGGAACGAAGTACCTTAACGCGGGTTGCGGTAGGAGTTAACAAAGCGTTATCAAAGTGGTTGCTATGGCAATTACAAATAGAAAATACGCGTAACGAAAAAGCGTTATCAAATTGGTTGCTATGGCAATTACAAATAGAAAATACGTGTAACGAAAAATCGTTATCAAATTGGTTGTTATGGCAATTACAAATAGAAAATACGCGTAACGAAAAAGCGTTATCAAATTGGTTGTCATGGCAATGACAAATATAAAATACGAGTAACGAAAAAGCGTTATCAAATTCGTTGCTATGGCAATTACAAATAGAAAATACGCGTAACGAAAAAGCGTTATCAAATTGGTTGTCATGGCAATGACAAATATAAAATACGAGTAACGAAAAAGCGTTATCAAATTGGTTGTTATGGCAATTACAAATATAAAATACGTGTAACGAAAAAGCGTTATCAAATTGGTTGTTATGGCAATTACAAATTTATAATACGTGTAACGAAAAATCGTTATCAAATTGGTTGCTATGCAATTACTAATAGAAAATACGCGTAACGAAAAAGCGTTATCAAATTGGTTGTCATGGTAATGACAAATATAAAATACGAGTAACGAAAAAGCCTTATCAAATTGGTTGTTATGGCAATTACAAATATAAAATACGTGTAACGAAAAAGCGTTATCAAATTGGTTGTTATGGCAATTACAAATTTAAAATACGTGTAACGAAAAATCGTTATCAAATTGGTTGCTATGGCAATTACAAATAGAAAATATGTGTAACGAAAAAGCGTTATCAAATTGGTTGCTATGGCAATTACAAATAGAAAATAGGCGTAACGAAAAAGCGTTATCAAATTGGTTGCTATGGCAATTACAAATAGAAAATACGTACGCGTAACGAAAAAGCGTTATCAAATTGGTTGCTACGCAATGAATTGTAAATACATTCAAGAAACATGTGTTTTGGTTCATCAATTTAAATTAAGAGACGATCGGTTCCGTCCGGCGTAGTTCAGATATTATCGTCAAGCGCTGAAATACATTCAATAAACATAAACTGTTGGTTCATCAGTCTAGGCCTAACCTAAAACTATTGTGTGTATATTTAATTTATTTTTCGGGCCTTAACGGTAACATACATACAATGCATTTAGGTTAGGCCTAGAAAGTCATTTTAAGTCTAGGCCCAACCTAAAATTATCGTATGTGTGTTGTTGTTAAGGCAGGTAAAATAATTGAAGAAAAGGCGTGATGAACTTCGTTCCTGAGGGGGTCTCACGACCTGTCACATTTACTTTTTTTTATAAATAATGGTTTCAGTTCGTCAACATTTTTAACTCGAACAGTTTTACTAAGCTGGAAACGTTCTGATCTGCATTTTTACTTTCTCACTACACAATAGTATACGAGAAAGTAATAGTGATCGCAAAAAAAATCGATGTTGAGATTTTTGTGGAAATATCAGTTTTCTGACCCGCTGACTCCAAAAAAAGCGGTTTTTATAAAATGTCTGTATGTATACAAAGCTAGAGAGAGAAAACTATTCGATCGATTTCGAACAAATTTGCACCAAACATGTCAATTAGGCCTGTATAGATGCAAGAAAAAAGAGTTTGAAAATTTTCAAAAACCCCCAAAAAATCAGTTATTATGTTTTTATAAAAATACGGCTTTAACGATTTCGATAAAATTTGGCCTATTTGTAGCCTACTATATGCAAAAAAAAACGTGTCTTTCTAAAAAATTCTCGTTTAGTTAATAATAATAATAATAACTTATTATTGGGGGTTTTTCGGTCAAAAAGGGGGTTGTTTTTCAAAAACTTTTTTTCGTGCATCTATACAGGCCTAATTGACATGCTTGGTGCAAATTGGTTCGAAATCGATCGAATATTTTTCTCTCTAATTAATAATAATCATATTTATTAGTTACTCCCCTACTTTAATGTATCCCCTCTCCTACTTTAATGCAATTATGAAGTCACAGTGAATCTGTTTAATAATTTAAATATGTTTGTGAGAAAGTACGTGCCAGTTTCTGGTACTGTTCATTGTTTAAGTGTTGAGAGTTTTAAATGAGAAGAGAATGCAATACATGTCCTTTGAAGTATGAAGAATTCGGAAAACTCTCAATAAATCCAGAAATAATGTCATGATGACTCTTTGTCGTCTTCTTTTGTATAAAATGTGTCGTCTGATAAGTGTTTACCTCTGTACATCCTCCCACGTAACAACGTCATGCTTATGCCATCGACTAGGGGTTGTGTACCACGCAATCTTAGTCAACGTTTAATCCAAGTAAAGTATCTTCCCAAATAATCTTTAATAGCATTGCACCGAAATGGAAATTTACATTTTTAAAGTATTTCGTAAAACATTTGTTAATAGGCTACAGTTAATCATAACTTCGGGAATCAATACATCTATACTAATAAAGAGGCAAAATTTGTTTGTTTGTAGGGGGGGTAATCTCTGGAACTACTGAAATGATTGAAAAAATAGTTTTACTAATAAAAAGCTTAATTGTCTTCTATACCTTGCCTAAAACAGCAAAAATATGCACTTCGTACTATCGTGTTTCGGACGCCGTTTCTCAACCTAAAAAATTTGGAAAACGATTGACCCTAAAGGCCATCCCTGTAACTTCCCACTAAGTTTAATTACAAAAGTATGATGAAAGTTTGATAAACACTATTTTTGGAAATTTTGAACTGTCATAACTTTTGAATGAATCAACCGATTTTTATGCGATTTGCGGCAATCGATGCAGTGTTTTAAGTCCATTGAAAGACCAACAACAAAAATTTTTCAGATGAAAAGTTTCGGAGAAATTGAGGAAAAACACTTTTTTTATTTTCTTTCGTTCACGATATCTCGCGAATGAATCAACCGATTGTTATGCGATTTGCGGCAATCGATGCAGTTTTTCGAATCCATTGAAAGAATCGACAACAAAAATTTTTTTGATGAAAAATTTCGGAGAAATTGAGAAAAAACACTTTTTTATTTTCTTTCGTTCACGACATCTCACGAACGAATTAACCGATTTTGACCGGACTGGTAGCGATCGTCGTCGCTTTTCAAGGTTAAAAGCTGATTAGATTTTGGAATTGATCGGTAAAGCCGTTTAAAAGTTATTAAAAAAAACCTGATTTGAAAATTTTTATTTCTTAGTTTTTTCGACATTTCTCAGAACCTACCGGTCCGAATTAGTTGAAATTTTCAGGAAATCTAAGTTTGATGGAACTCTTTAGAACGCCGTTTGGTAGGATCCAATCGGTTAAGCCGTTCAAAAGTTATAAGCGGGTCACATACTTACATACACACACATACATACAGACAGGGTGACACCCTATCGGGAGTGGTCAGGGAAGATTTCTAGGACCTCAAAACGTCGAGATCTGATGAATACTCGATTTTCGAAAAACGGGGTGAAACCAATAACTTCCCGATTTTAGAAAATTTTCAATTTTCTTAGCGGGAAGTTAAAAGTTGTGAAACATCTTAAATTATTGTTCTTAAAGGCTTTTTTGCTTTTGTCTTATATCTCATAATTGAAAGAAATCGACGGCAACTCCTTTTAATCGACAGTTTAACTGAGTAAAAATTGATTATTTTTAACGCATTTTTTTGGGGAGTTTTCAGCAATAGTTTTCATATTTTAAGCTAACACGTAAAAAAATATAAAGCCTTCTTTATAACTTAAAGTAGTTTCCCAGATTATTAATTTATAAATAGAATCCGAAACACGTTAATACGAATGCATGTTTCAACGATTTTGCGGCTTGAGTCAGGCCTTTTGCATTGAAATCATACTGTACACTCGGGAGTTTTCTTCAAGGTAAAGAAGAGTCTAAACTATCACTGATAATTCATTTTGATAAAAACATTTTCTATTTCAATATTTGTAAATTCAGTCGGAAAAAATTCTTAGGTTAGGAATATACTGGTGAAATACCATAGCAAACAATTGATTTAAAATAACAAACAGCTGTTTGCTCTAATATTTCCATTAACACCTGATTTCACACTTTGAAGCAACTATTTGTAATTCTAACTTTTAGGTTAGGTTTTACCTGATGCTTGCTTGTTCTTTTAACCTTTATTATAACTGTTGTTATAAAATATACGAAATAATTTGATTTGAACATTTAACATTATTTACCATATTAGTTTTGGGGTTATTATCAATCCTACACCTTTATTATAAAGAAAACATAACATGATCTAGTGTGTATAGAAGGTTCCAAAGGGGTTGGCGTGCGAAGCACGCAGAGGTTTAACATAAAATTCTAGAGAACTGTTGATAAATTTTCTGAAATTATTTCTCGATTTAGGAAGTACAGTACTTTAAAGTCCCGCCATATTTTATTGTACACCGATACAACATCAAGCGTTCTGGCATATTAGCAAACATATAAAAAGAGTAAAAGCAACAATTGAATTCATGAAATGCAAACATTGTAGAACGCTGAACATGTTTGGTAACCATATAAAATGAATCTAAACATATAAATAAATAAAACTAAACTGTCTGTCTGTCTGTGATTTCAAAATAAAAGTTTTTTTCTAAGCTCATGCGGTTATTCGCCCATTACCAAATCCTAAACACACATAACTTTTTTGTCTGTCCGTTTGTCCGGGCTAATCTCCGGAACGGATGAACCGATTTTGACGAAACTTTCATTAACATTTAGAGGACTTTTTGGATAATAGGCCTATTTAAGGTTATTTTTATTCCGAAAATATTTAAAATTCCAGTTGAAAATATTTTTAGATGTAAAACTGATATAGAAAATTAGGGATTTTGTGGACAAATGTTGGGAATGTTGCGATATCCTTATGTTAAGAAAAGTATTTTTATTTAAAGTAATTTCGAAAACTATGTAGGCGATTTGAACGAGTATTTTCCTTACGACTTACGCACAATCCAGAAAAACTGCTTACATATCGATATATATCTGTATCGAAAAGGTTCGTACAACGGTGATAGCGGTACAGTTAATTTGTTAAAAATTCCGTCCAGGTGCCTTTTATTGCATACGCTAAATTGTCGAGATAACTGAAATAATTTATGGAGAATTGTTGATAGTAAAAAGTCTGCGACATAAGTCCATCTGTAACGGATATCGTATAATAATTATTATGGTAGATAAATTAACCGTTAAATTTACGACAGGAACTTTTACACGAATCAACAAATTCTTATCAAAATAAAATCTTTATTCGGTGTAGAAAGAAGGTGATGGTTACGTAAACTGTAGGCCTATAGCTACGTGCTACAATAGAATAGCAATACCCCATCATCATCTTAAACCTATCCAAGGAACCGAGATATCGTATGGCTATCTGTAAATTATGTTTTTTGCAAAGTGAACCGAGCTACACGATCAGGAAGAATATACCGGGTACCCAGAATGTAAAGTCATAAAAAGGAATAATAATAATGACAATCTTTATTATTGAGCCGAAGTTAAGACCGTTGGGTCCTCTCTTCCACTTTACCTCGAATTTAAAAATATATAAACATTCACACTACAAACAAAAATTAATAAACAAGCAAATACTATAAAATAATAGTTACTACTTCTAAAACATAATGTACAAAAACAGAACTAAAAATATAAAACTCTTAAGTAAAATAAAACTAAAACTAAATTATGCTAGACTACAATACAGGGTGTCCCATAAGTAAACAGCCAAACTTAGGGAAATGGTTCTGTGGGTCAACATAAAGAGAAAATCAAGAATACATTTTTTCCAAAAATGCTTCGTTTTCCAGACATCCGCCATTTTATGTTTTACAAAATAATTCATATCTAGAGTAATGTTTGACTGGTTGAGTTGAAACTTGGCATAAAGTTTAACCTAACAATGATGAACTCTACTATTTTTACAGATTTCTTCTCCTACATCGTAAAGCGTACATAGTGCTGTAAAAAACTTCTTTGTACGAGGTCTATCCAGAAAGTAGATTACGTTTTCGTCTGTGCCCGCAAGGGGCGGGGCTAGCGCGGCCATCTTGGTGTCAGTGCGTTACGCCGCTCAGTCGGCATCTAGCCGTGCTAGTGAGAGTTTCGTGCTGTACTCCGTCGAGTTACTGTGACAATTTGAAATGTCTGCCTTAATTGAAAATGCCGCGAACTGTGAGGTGCGTGCAGTAATAAGGTTTCTGACTGCAAAAAACTGTAAACCGATAGAAATCTATCGGCAGCTTTGTGAAGTGTATGGGGACAATATTATCACTGAAGGTGGAGTGCGTCAGTGGGTCATAAAGTTTAAAAATGGCCGAACTAATGTTCACGACGAAGAGCGAAGTGGAAGACACAGCATAGTGACTGCCGAACTTGTCGAAAAAGTCGATGCCGAAGTCCGTGAAAACCGAAGATTCACAATAACGGAACTCTCTATGAGTTTTCCACAAATTTCGCGAAGTTTGTTGCACGAAATCATCACCGAAAAGCTTGGTTACCACAAGTTTTGTGCAAGATGGATACCAAAAATCTTGACTGAGATCCACAAAAATCAGCGAATGACTGCAGCGCTAACGTTTTTGGACGCTTACGATAAAGATGGCGACTCATTACTCGATCGCATCGTTACTGGTGATGGAACATGGGTTAAACATGTGAACTGCGAGACGAAATTGCAGTCAATGCAGTGGGGCCACACAAATTCCCAAGAAAAACCCAAGAAATGCATCCAAACGACGTCGGCAAGGAAGGTGATGGCGACTGTTTTTTGGGACAGGAAAGGTGTAATTTTTGTGGACTTCCTGGAAAGAGGCACTACAATAAACTCTCAAAGGTATTGCCAAACTCTGCAAAACCTCAGAAGAGCAATACAAAACAAGCGCAGGGGAAAGTTGAGCTCAAAGATCTTGCTGATTCACGACAACGCCCGGCCCCACACGGCAAATGCCACTCGCCAAGTTCTTGGATCCTTTAAGTGGGAGTTGTTTCCTCATCCGCCGTACAGTCCCGACCTGGCACCGAGCGACTTCCACTTATTCCCAGCAATGAAGAAGTGGCTGGCTATGCAGCGTTTTGATGACGACGCACAGCTGCAAGAAGAGGTAACCAAGTGGTTGAAGGCGCAGGCGACCGAATTCCACGACGAAGGAATTTCCAAGCTCGTCCATCGCTACGATAAGTGCCTTAATTTGAATGGTGACTATGTAGAAAAGTAGTATTTAAGTGTGGCTTTCATCTGTATATAATAAAAACAATTTCCAATACTTTGTTTATTTTTAATTCCAAAACGTAATCTACTTACTGGATAGCCCTCGTATCATAGCAACAAAATATTTTAGGACACAAAAAGGCAGTCAAGATGACTTAATTAATTATGACTTAAAGCAAGTTTTCAAAGTGTCCTCCATCTTCATAAATGCATGCGTGCGCACATAAATACATCTTCTTACGCAATACACAGTGTTTGCGTTAGCAATTTTTTAACAGTAATCTAAGTACGTTTTTTATATAAAATAAAGTATTTATGAAATTGCAACAGGTTTTTAACATTCCATTGTAAAACATATTGCACTTTCAGTTAAATTTTATTGTTTGCAAATTGAAAATAAGCCTCTTTAATAATTGTTGAAATAAGAGTTTCTGAAACTTTCAGCGCTCCTAGCGGCTAAACGGTTGTTTATTAAAAAAACATGAAGAATAAAAAAGTCTTAAAATTGCATGTAAAATCCAAATCCGTCATAAAAACAAGGGTTCCCATAAGAAATTCGAAAGTTGGCCGCCATATTGGAAAATGGCGGCATATTTTCGAAATTTCAAATTCATATTTTTAATGGCCACTAAAAAGTAGGTGTGAAGTCCCCCATTTACAGTTTTCTGTAAATCTTGTCGTTTCTGATTTACCAATGGTGGCACACTTAAAATAGTCACCCTGTATACTATATTATAGTGAGAAAGTAAAAATTTTCAAAGCGATCTCTTTACAATAAAAACTTTACTGTTCATTGCCGATCTGAATGTAGAAATAATACTTCCTTCTACAAAATCACTAACACCGACTCGTCTACTACATCATGTCTTATTGTACAGAAAACTATTTGAATAGTTTTAAATGACTACTTATTCGAATAGTCGATGTCCTATTCGAATAGTTTTAAATGAATACTTATCCGAAAAGTTGATGTCCTATTCGAAAAGTTTTAAAAGAATACTTATCCGAATATTTGATGTACTATTCGAATAGTTTTAAATGAATACTTATCCGAATAGTTGATGTACTATTCGAATAGTTTTAAACGAATATTTATCCGAATAGTTGATGTCCTATTCGAATTGTTTTAAACGAATACTTATCCGAATAGTTGATGTACTATTCGAATACTTTTAAATTAATACTTATCCGAATAGTTGATGTACTATTCGAATAGTTTTAAATGAATACTTATCCGAATAGTTGATGTACTATTCGAATACTAAAACACAGCCTCTTAATGTAGCAACACGAGCTGTACAATTGCAACATTCTGAACACACTATAAATAATGAAACTAGATGTGCTTCCTGTTTGATTGGGAAAGCAACAAAGTCTCACGTAGCTCACTTCCTGCTCAAGTTCGGACTTGCTACGTGTTTGTTATAATGTAAACATTAAAGGTATAATCAGCCGGAGCTTACCAACTTGTAATAGCGTTGTAAAACACTTATCTTAACGACCTGACGGCGTTAAAACATTTTTATATTCGAGAAATGGCGTTACTAAACCGTGTAGTGCAAAAACAATCGGTTTCCGTTTCCTCGTTAATTCAAGGATAGCGAAGGTTGGGCCGGTAATGTGAGAATACAGACATCAGATATTGTTGGAAAACAGATTTTCTTCGAAAATTCTAAGTATTCTTTTTGAATTTATAATAATATGCTTGATAAAAAAACGTTTTTCCTTTGCTCTACAGCCCTGCTTAAGGGTCTGCTCCAGTAAACGAGAAAGCAACCGGAAACGCAACCGCTTCTCACTGTATCCCTATCTAAACAGTGCAATTTCTTGCAGCTGAACGCTTTGACATTGCCTCATTTCAAACCATTTTATAAGTCTATCTATTGTAATTGAGTGTTGAAATAAAAAATGAACATTCTTTATAAAATTTCGGATCCGGCTTGCAAATTATTTTTCATTATTAATTTTTTATTGTGTTAGGAAAAAAATTCAAACTTTGTAGTACTTCCAAAATGTCAATTACATAACAAAGGAAAAGCATTTTTTTTTAATCTAAAATGCAAAACGGATGCGTATTGTAATTGTGCATAAAATGAGACCTTGCAAACAATTTTATGATAAAAAATAAAGGAAATAAATGGTTTGAAATTTAACATTTCTTAAGGTATAGAAATCCAAGATGGCCGCCACTACAGCAGACCCAACATCTTCATTCCGCCATTTAGTGTTATTGAACTAAATCAGATGGACCTGATAAATGGAAGAGCTGACAAGTCTGGAAAGGAATTTGCTCTTCGACAAGGACACACTTAAAAGTGATGAATGTGGACGGATTGAAACTCCAGAGCACTTTATTGGTGCTTGCGAAGAGTATTATCGCATAAGTTTGATGATGCTTTGTAAAAATATCCCGATCGATTTAGGTATGCCAAGAAGACATTTGGAATGAAGTTGAAAGGTCGAAGGGTAGATCCTTACATGAAGTAATGAGTAGATATTGCGCCCAGCCTAACTATAGAGGCGCAGTTCTTTCCCCGTAAAAAGAATATAAAACAAGCAAATGTAACTTGAGATCTTTTTTATCAAAACAGAAATAATCTTTTCCTTAGGATCATTCCTAGCTAATTTCTGTGTTTGTCTATCCCCACTAAAAATAAACGGTACCAGGAACTGGCACATACTTTCTCACAAACATATTTAAATTATTAAACAGATTCACTGTGACTTGTAGGGTGGGGTAGGAGAGGTGATTTTTTATTAAAGTTGGAGATTAACTAATAAATATTATTATTATTATCTAGAGAGAAAACTATTCGATCGATTTCGAACAAATTTGCACCAAATACGTCAATTAGGTCTTTATAGATGCATGTATAAATGTTTTGAAAATTTTTGAAAAACAACCCCTTTTATGGCCAAAAAAAACCCAAAATCAGTTATTATTATTATTATTATTAGCTAAACGAGAATTTTTTAAAAGATGATGTTTTTTGCATATGGTAGGGCACATTAAAGGCTACAAATAAGATAAATTTTATCAAAATCGTTAGAGCCATTTTTTATAAAAAAATAGTAACTGATTTTTTGGGGGTTTTTTGGCCAAGAAGGGGGTTGTTGTAAAATTTTCCAAAACCCTTTTTCGTTCATCTATACAGGCTTACTTGACATGTCTGGTGCAAATTTGGTTGAAATCGATCGAGTAGTTTTCTCTCTAGCTTTATACATACAGACATAGGCCTACCTACGTACAGACAGACAGACATTTTATAAAAACAACTTTTTTGGACTCAGGAGGTCCCAAAACGGATATTTCCACAAAATTCTCAACATCGATTTTTTTGCGATCACTATACTTTCTCTATACTATAGTATAGTGAGAAAGTAATAACAATAAACTCTAAAATTTAACAACTAAGCTCTAGAGTGACCGTTGTCGGGAAACATTTTCAGTGTCCTTAGCTTAAGTCGTACACTGTTATTTTTAGTGGGGGATAGTTCAACAATCTAATTACGGTGATACATTTTTTACCGTGACTTTAGTTTAAGAAGTCATAGAGAGTTCTAATTTGCGGCATTCATTTTCTTTTTTTACCCTCTTTAAAATGATATGCAACTTGCTAGGGGTTGCTATTTGAAAATAAAAAACTACCCCCAGCAACCCCTATTTAGGGGTGAGGGTTGAAACCCTAAACCACATAAAAAGTACTTTGACTTAGGTTAGTAACATTTACCAAAGATTGTTTGAAAATTTACAGTCGTTCAAAACTTAAAGTGGGGGCCTTTATGGAACACCCTGTATATTTCTACGGTTGGCCCCACCCTCCCGTATATTACAAGAGTAAACATACAATTAAAAATAACAGTAAACAAATGGAATCTTCTAATTGTTTCTAGTGTAGGCATATCACAATAACTGCTTTCTACTTACAACCTCCAATTCTTTAAATTTTCAAAATGAGTCCAGCATACCTGCAACAGAAAATAAAGCACAATCAGTTTAACAGCATAAAATGTGCAACTGAAATACCTTTAAGGTAGCTAATAAAGATATAAAGATCACACTTTATATACTGGTTTATTACAATTCAACACAAAAACTGCTCATCCGATTTTGATGCAACCGTTACAAACGTGCATTATTTCCCGGACGGCGTTATTTTCAAAATGGAGCTGAGAAATCCACCTCTTGCCATTTATGCTTTACGCTGACTGAACCGATATTAAATAAACGGTACCAGAAACTGCCACATACTTTCTCACAAACGTATTTAAATTATTAAACAGATTCACTGTGACTTCATAATTGTATTAAAGTAGGAGAGGGGATACATTAAAGTAGGAGAGTAGGCCTAACTAATAAATATTATTATTAGCAGAATGAGAATTTTAGAAAGATGCGGGTTTTTGCATATGATTGGGTACATTAAGGGCTACAAGTAACCCAAATTTTATCAAAATCGTTAGAGCCGTTAAAAAAATTGGTATGTAGGTGTAGTTCTGGAATATCTCCAGGCGTTTTTTTTTTAATTTTTTCAATTTTTTTATTTTTAAGGGGTTTTACCCCCCAAAATGGCCAAAAAACGAGAAAAATCTAAATTTCTCAAAAACGGCTCTAACGATTTTGATAAAATTTGGCTTATTTGTAGCCCTTAACGTACCCTACGATATGCAAAAAACCGCATATTTCTAAAAATTCTCGTTTGTGTAATAATAATAACTGATTTTCGGGGTTTTTTTGGCCAAAAAAGGGGTCGTTTTTCAACAAATTTCAAAATCTTTTAAACTTGGCCCAATTGACATGTTTGGTGCAAATTTGTTCAAAATCGATCGAATAGTTTTCCCTCTAGCTTTTTATACACACAGACAGACAGAGAAACAGACAGACATACAGACATTTTGTAAAAACCACTTTTTTTTGACTCAGGGGGTCCCAAAACGGATATTTCCACAACATCGATTTTTTTGCGATCACTACACTTTCTCTATACTATAGTATAGTGAGAAAGTAAAAGGTTAATAGCGTGTCGCTCAGCAAAATACTAGACGTAGGCATGCAAGTCTACAATTTTCTACAAGTGAGAAGTGTTGCCAAGTTAACAGATAAGGCGAGGATAATACGGGGACGGTTGATTTCAGTTAAACACATAGCCTATGTGTAGAATACAAATGCGTATTGTTTTAGGGTTTGGTATCACATTCTCACCCCTTAGCAGCACGCTACAAAATTCAACTATGGTTTACATTTTGTGTATATCTTGTAAGAAACAAATGTATCAATTTCCAGCTTTTTAGCTGTAATAGAAGTATAATAATAAATATTTATTGTTTTAGGGGTTGTTTCAATCATTAAATCAAAATGATTTATAGCCTATGTCTCATTCCAGATCGTGATCTACATGTGTGCCAAATTTCATACAAATTCATCCAGGACTTTTTGCGTGATTGACAGTCAAACATCCAAACATACAAACTTTCACATTCATAACAGTAGGATTCAGTTAGACCTGTAAATAAAATACCTCACTCTATTGGCACAAATTTGAAGGATACAGACTGAATGGAAAGCCAGCGTGTGATATGAATGAATACAGTACTACAGACAGTAGGCTTACCCGGGTATAGGGTGGGGGGAAGCCGGAAGGTGGGGCTCCATTCATACAACCAGGTGCCCGATATCGACCGACCTCAATAATTACATTCAACCGAACATCCTCATTATTTCGGTAAACATAAGATTACTAATAATAGTGCCTGTAATATAATTTAAGACTGGTGACCTCCGCAATGTTGGAATATTTTCTTCTACTCAAAAGTAATGTTAAAATTAACACGAGTTGTTTTGACCGAATGTTTTCTTCCGCAAACGGAAAAGTTGACCTTCATTAACACGTTCACTGCTACGCAAATTTCGTATTTCCTATGCTAGAAGAAGCTGACCTTTTATTTTTTATATTTATAGCCTAAATAAGTAGAAATTACTTTATTTTGTATTTTTGAACCTTTCTACGTAATAATCACTAATATTTTAAAGCGGACGCACATGTTACAAATTTGAGCACATAGACATAAAATTAGCATGCGAAGCACTCAATGCTCTGTGTATTAAAAATTCTCCAAATACGGGGGTTGGCGTGCGAGGCACGCAATGCATTGTGTATTGAAAATACCCAAAAGACGGGGGTTGGCGTGCGAAGCACGCAATCCATTGTGTATTGAAAATACTCCCAAATAAACGGTTGGCATGCGAAGCACGCAATGCATGTGTATTGAAAATCGTCCCAATACAGTTGTTGGAATGCGAAGCACGCAATGCATTGTGTATTGGCAATACTCAAAATGCAGTGGTTGGCGTGCGAAGCACGCTATGCATTGTGTATTGAAAATACTCAAAATGCAGTGGTTGGCGTGCGAAGCACGCAATGCATTGTGTATTGAAAATACTCAAAATGCAGTGGTTGGCGTGCGAAGCACGCAATGCATTGTGTATTGACAATATTCAAAATGCAGTGGTTGGCGTGCGAAGCACGCAATGCATTGTGTATTGAAAATACTCAAAATGCAGTGGTTGGCGTGCGAAGCACGCAATGCATTGTGTATTGAAAATACTCAAAATGCAGTGGTTGGCGTGCGAAGCACGCAATGCATTGTGTATTGAAAATACTCAAAATGCAGTGGTTGGCGTGCGAAGCACTTAATGCATTGTGTATTGAAAATACTCAAAATGCAGTGGTTGGCGTGCGAAGCACGCAATGCATTGTGTATTGAAAATACTCCCAATGTAGTGGTTGGCGTGCGAAGCACGCAATGCATTGTGTATTGACAATACTCCCAATGCAGTGGTTGGCGTGCGAAGCACGCAATGCATTGTGTATTGAAAATACTCCCAATGCAGTGGTTGGCGTGCGAAGCACGCAATGCATTGTGTATTGACAATACTCAAAATACAGGGGTTGGCGTGCAAAGCCCGAAACGCATTGTGTATTGAAAATACTCCCAATACGGAGGCTGGCGTGCGAAGAACGCAATGCATGTGTGTATTGAAAATACTCCCAATA
>JAGFPH010000005.1:632057-642549 GCA_018207615.1 Philaenus spumarius
GCGTGCGAAGAACGCAATGCATGTGTGTATTGAAAATACTCCCAATAAAGAGGTTGGCGTGCGAAGAACGCAATGCATTGTGTATTGAAAATACCCAAAATACGGGGGTTTTTGTGCGAAGCACGCAATGCATGTGTATTGAAAATACTCCCAATACGGGGGTTGGCGTGCAAGCACTGTGCGTCGGCCGCTTCTCATAGTGTTCAGTGACAAACTCGCATGTGCGTCCTTAGCAGTGAACGTGTTACCCCCCCCCCCCCTTTCCCCCCCCCCCCCCCCCATAGAAAATATCATATCGGCACCCTTGTAATTGCACTAATGTAGGTTATAAAAATGGTAGATCTGAGCCGTTGAAGTGTTTAAAACATTAGATTTCCCAGGAGTGTAGTGTTCTTTAATTTGAAATATTGTTTGGTATTTTGAGATAAGGTGACGTGCGGGGATTACTTGGAACGTGTTTTCTCTCTTTAAATTTTGTTGTTGACGAAGTGAGATGAATGAAGGCGAGGTTTAGGGCGGGGGCGGGACAGCTCAATCCCCTCGAGATCGAAGCTAGGCACGCAATATCCTGCGTGAAATGACTCATCGACTGCTGATTCAACAAAATTCAAAACAGTCACGGGTGGTCTCTTTATGCGAGTCTTTTCAAATACCTTAATGGGAGAAGAAGCAAATATATACGAATATACTCATTATAGTAGTATCATAGGTTCCATTACAATCTTTTAAAGCAGAGGAGATACGACACACTTGAAATAATACCTTCTGTAAATTCGCACACCATGAGTTCTGTACTTCCAACCTTCTCGAAGTGTTTACCATAAAATATATTAATAATTCGACCACGCAGCTGAACCGCTGACGTGAGTTGAGCAAATTTCCAAAATTAAGTTTATAGGCCTATAATACACAAAGCATTGCGTGCTTCGCACGCCAACCTAAAGGTAGAATCCACCACTTGGCTTTGAACCGTGTACTTCTACGTTCTATCGATTTTGTGGAAACCAAGCGAGCTGTAAGGTCGCGTAAAAAAACAAAATGTGCTGAATAACATCCTACATTTATATTTGTAGAAAAAAAACTCAAAAACAAATTCATTCTCGTAGGAAAAATCTCAAAAAATAGTTAATTCCTGTCAAAAAACGTGCTTCCGATTGTTGGATTTTTTTGGCTAACGAACTCGTCCGAGCGACGCAGACACAACCAACAAGTGTACCAAATTTGAACCAAATTGGTCTTGAAATGCGGCCGCTAGAGTGCGAACACATATATATATGATTTTTAATGACACCCCAAAACGTGTTCTGGGGACCGTGATCGGTGCTTATTTGCTACGCCCAACCTTGGGTCTTATCATAAGGGCCACTGCAATAGCTCATTTTTCCTATGGAAATTCGCTAATAATACCTTCTGTAAATTCGCACACCATGAGTTCTGTACTTCCAGCCTTCTCCAAGTGTTTACCATAAAATGATATTAATAACAATGTCGTATATAGTGAAAATCACAATGGCTTGAATAAATTAAACATTCGTTGTGTATACTACTGTAAGGAAGTAACGGCTCCCAAGCACAGTAAAAAAAGTTCCTCTCACACAAGTTTTCCAAAAATTTTGATAAAGTATTTTCGTAAATGTATAAGAGATAGAATTTTGAGACGACATATATTTTCTATATTTTCACCGTATTCAGAAATTCGGTTCCGTTAATTTTCCTGTAATGCATACGCGTACCGTACCTTTAACACCAATTGATTTTTTAAATGTTTGCAAAACTGAATGTAAATATTTTTTTAAATCGATAGCATTAAATAAAATTCATTCAAACGGTTACCTACAACGGTATCATATTTGCTTATATTTTTTTTAGAATTTCACCCTTTAGGCTCTTCTTGAAGAAAACTCCCAAGTGTACAGTATGATTTTAATAAAAAGGTCTAACTGAAGCCGCAAAATCGTTGAAACGTGCGTTCGTAATAACGTGTTTCGGATTCTATTTATAAATTAATAATCTGGGAAACTTCTTTAAGTTATAAAAAAGGCTTTATATTTTTTACGTGTTAGCTTAAAATATGGAAATTATTGCTTAAAACTCCCAAAAAATGCGTTAAAAATAATCAATTTTTACTCAGTTAAACTGTTGATTAAAAAAAGTTGCCGTCGATTTCTTTCAATTATGAGATATAAGACAAAAGCACATAGCCTTTAAGAACAATTTAAGACGTTTCACAACTTTTTAGTACGAAGTGCATATTTTTGCTGTTTTACGCAAGACCCTTAAGGCTCGGCAGACCCAGCCATCATTTTGAATTTTAGCTCCCATAAGAGCAATGTTAAACGGGTAATAAGATTACTGGAGTAATAATGATCAGAAAATTATTCTGAATATGTTATTGTAAAGGTTAGGAAAGTCCAAATGTGGGCATCTTTTAGTTTTTAAAAATTGTTTTAAACTAAGTTTGTTCTTTGACCTAACTCAAAATCATAGTTTGCGATTTTGAATGAAATTAAAAAAAAATTCATATGAAAGTGCATATGATTCCTCATGAAACGCGCCACCTGTTTAACTAACATGACAGCTGTTAGATTGTTTACATTCTATATGAAAGTGTAATCAATCATTATAAACTGTTATTTATTAAACCTGGACGTAAATAAATACACGTAATTAACTGAATTAAATCAACGTATTAAATCAGGTAAGTACTAATAACTTGCGAAATATTCGCAAAGGTCAGTTAGTTTAATAATTGACAAAATAATTAGCCTACTTTTATTGTAAAAAAGCATGGTGTGTAGGCCTGCTTATGTTTATATAATAAGTGTACTTTTATAAATATCTGCCAATGAAATATTTCTAACATTTCATGTTATAGTTCATTTCACCTCAGCTTGAGGCAAATATAAATGACCGTAATAAAACCCTTACCCTCAGGCCTATTGTACGACATCGGGGATGGGCACTTGTCGTCTGCCTTTGTATTAGAGTTATTGCTGTTTGTCCCAGTGCCATTATGCAAACTTTTTTAATTGAAAGAAAAACTTAAAACAAAATATATCATTCGCTGTGTTTTGATCGCGTGATTATTTTTATACCAAATATGAAGTAAATCGGTTGATTTTGGGGAAGGAAAAGTAAATAATTAAATCCTATGTGTTTTCAAATATTTTTTATCATCATGAATACGGAAATAAATTTACATTGAATAATGATGTTGAGTTTTATAAAAACCTCTTACTTACTACTGTACACAATAATCATCACCTTATAGTGGCCTGACATGCTTAACATTGTCGTTAATCAAACAATAACCAAGGCTTTATGTTTTGAATTGAAAACTCATAAAAAATACTTTACTCTTTATTTGGGCATTGGGCATTGAAAATTGACAACAATATCAACCCAAGTATTATTAAATAAGCGTAAGTCCTTATAAGGGAATATATTAAATTTATATGGCACACCTACGTCATTGAAATAAATAAACTAATATTACTCTATTGACCACATTAGACTAATAACTTAATGAACCAATAAAGTAGCTATTTTTCACAAAACTAGATAGTTCAAAGAAATTTCAAGATTTCCGTTAAATATACTGTATTAGTCAAATTATATTAAATTTATAAATTAAATTAAAGATAAATAATAGACTATCATTAATGATGTACTTGTTTCGCCTGTCCCTAAATAGCCTATTAAAATTTTGTTTAGTGTGCAAGTAGCTAGAAGGAATAGCCTATGTTTAATTTTTATCCGTGCTATGTACTGCAATAAGATGTGTAATTTTATATTTTCGTGTAGCCCATGCTCTGTTTGTCTATAATATTAAGATGTATTTAATTTTAATTGTATTTTATGCTCGATGTATATAGAACAGTTATTTAATAGTTTTACTTAATGTCTATATTTTAATACTGCATTTAATTAACAAAAAAACTGTCAGGCCACTATAATGTGATGATTATTGTGTACAGTAGTAAGTAAGAGGTTTTTATAAAACTCAACATCATTATTCAATGTAAATTTATTTCCGTATTTATGATGATAAAAAATATTTGAAAACACATAGGATTTAACTATTTACTTTTCCTTCCCCAAAATCAACCGATTTCCTTTATATTTGGTATAAAAATAATCACGCGATCAAAACACAGCGAGTGATATATTTTGTTTTAAGTTTTTCTTTCAATTAAAAAAGTTTGCATAATGACACTGGGACAAACAGCAATAACTCTAATACAAAGGCAGTCGACAAGTGCCCATCCCCGATGTCGCACAATAGGCCTAAGGGTAAGGGTTTTATTACGGTCATTTGGTTTTGCCTCACGCTGAGGTGAAATGAACTATAAGCACCCCACGTTTTTTTACAATAAAATTAATTCTTTTGTTCATTAGGCTATTCAATTTTTATTTTAAAACTTAAATTATTTTAATTATAATGAATTACTACTACACTTTATTTCGCTGTAGAACAAACTCTTCAAACTTAAAAATTATTGTCTACTTTTTAGTTCTACAGTATTCGGTTTGCTATTAAGGGTCTGCTCCAGCAAACGAGAAAGCAACCGGAAACGTAAGCGCTTCTCACTATATCCCTATCTAAACAGTGCAATTTGTTGCAGCTGAACGCTTTGACATTGCCTCATTTCAAACCATTTTATAAGTTTATCTTTTGTAATTGAGTGTTGAAAAAAAAAACTGAATATTCTTTATAAAAATTTCGGATCCGGCTTGCAAATTTTTTTTTCATTATTAATTTTTTATTGTGTTAGGAAAAAAATTCAAACTTTGTACTTACAAAACGTCAATTACATAACAAATCAAAGGCATTTAAAAAAATGTAAACTGCAAAACGGATGCGTATTGTGACTGTGCTTAAAATGAGACCTTGCAAACAATTTTATGATAAAAAATAAACGAAATAAATGGTTTGAAATTTAACATTGCTCTTATGGGATAAAAATCCAAGATGGCCGCCACTACAGCAGAACCTTAAACCATGTTCTTTAGTTTTTTTTTTTTAACTATAATTTATTTTCTTATTTTTAGTCTCAAAACGGAATCAAAAGTAGTTTTGTAATCAAGAGACTAGATTTGTTGTATATCGTTTGTGTGACAATAGATTTAAAATTATGTAGTCTATGTAAAATTTAGGGGGTATGTAAATTATTGTATTGTCATACGCCCTTGACACGTGTGCAAATTTCAAGTTAATCAGACTTCTTTAAAATGCTGAAAATTACGTTCAAGATTCCGTTACATACGCTAACATAAAGCGTGTACAAATTGTCCCATCACTGTTTTTGTATAAAAGAGGGCATCGTACTAAGGTAGACCATTAGGTCAGTATTGATTGCTCGAGGACTTTGGACTGGGAGTGGCTTACCTTTACTTTGCACGTTTCCCGTTTTGTTTCTCCTCCATTCATCAAAACACTTGTGTGACCTCCATGAAATTAACAATGCTTTCACTAACAACGGATCTGTACACTTTACATTCCCAGAGGTAGTGTCTAAAAGTATACAGTTCAACAACTAAAACTACTGACTTTTAAACGTCCATTTTATTTTTTCCCCAGGACGAATATTACCCGCCCAAACTGTTAAACACAAAGTTTAACTATTTTTTTAATGTAAAATCCCAATTTAATCTTCACTGTTTATAAAATGTAAGATTCATTAATGAAAATACACATGTCCCCTTTTAGTGATTTCCCCTGCTGCAAAATACATACCTGCATTATCGATTTTTTTCCAGACAAACCATTGCTCGGACGAAATAAATACATATGTCCTTTTTTGTTGAAAAATGCCTCCCCTACACGGTGGTATTTTTTATATTTCTCTATCTTCATCCCAGCTCGAAATTTCATCCCAGCTCGAAATATTAAGGATAATCGAAAAAAAATGATAATCGATTTTTTTTTTCGACTTTGGGAAATCGATAGACTGGTAAACTTTTTTTATGTTAATCTACATACTTTAAGGTACTTATAAAAAAAATCAGCCGTATTGCAAATTACTGGTAGTTGTAACCTATACCGACTGGGCTATAGGTCGTGTAATACACCATTGAAAAGCTTATTAAAAGATAAACAGAATAACGCAAACCAGAGCTTAGTATCTTGCTTCGTTTCAAAGTAATGGGCAATCAAAGTTGTGGAAAATTATATTGTAATCATAACATCAAAGCAGGTTATTAATTTGTTGATATTAGGAATAAATAGGTTGTATGTTATTTTCCAGAACTTTGATTGTCCTTTACTTTGAAACGAAGTCAGATATTAAGCTCTGGTTTGCGCCATTGCGTTTCCCTTTTAATACGCTTTTTAATAGAGTATTACATGACCTCCCTTTATACTTGAAATTGTTTGTCCCCTTACCCCCTAAAATCATACTAAAATCATAGTGTGTCAAATATGTCAAAAAATGTATCCTGTTATGCAACACAAGATATAAACAAAGTTTTATTAACTTATTTTCAGTAACAAAAATAATGAGGGGGGTTAAAGGGACTTTAAGAACACTCTGTATATTTTTCATCAGCATAAAATAGGGAACAATTTTATTCAATACAAAATGTACGATTTTTTTACCCAAAATGGCATCTTCCTCCTTAGTTTCAATAAGTGCAAAATCTCTTTTTTTAACTCTGCGGGCAGTTAGTAGCATTTATTTGTATTGTCTATGGGCAGCTACGTTTAAGAGTGTAGCTACATATTTATAAAATAGTTTAATATTTCAAGCTAAAACACAATTTCTTCGTATTAAAATTGGTGTAAACACTAAAACCAATTTAAACACACGTCACGCCCACGTCACACTTATCCGGTCTGTGACACATGTAATCTGTCCGCGTCACAATGTCTACCCCCGGCTCACATAGAATATCGCGGTTATATTGTTCTAAAAGTTGCATATACTCAATTCGAGCAGTCAAACCTGCGTCCAAAAAAATCCTCTAGCTTTACCAGGAAATCATAAATAATAAGTTTACGGGCCCAGGACTTTGAAAGTTTATGATAACCCAACTCTTAAATCTTCGTAAATCCCTTACGCGATTCACGGTAGCAGGACCTTTCCCTTTGAAACCCCGGCAAAGTCATTGATTTCATGCGGGAAACAAATTTATGACTTAAATGTAATCTTTCTTTTAATCGAAAGTTTGTTGCATATAGAAAGCAAAGAAACATTTTGTCGGACAAATATTATCGGTAATTTCTGCGCGTCCAACACCCCGAACATGGCAAAGTTATAACGCCATAAAATTTAGCACCTAACCGCTGATTTTTTTTCAGAATCGTTCAAATAATAATAATAACAGTGGTAACCATGTCCGACAAAGTTCCCCGGGCATACTAGTTGTCGGACGTCCAAAAGTCGAGGATTTCATGCGACCCCTATATCTATGACCTTTTGTCAGACCAAAATAGGGCATGTAATAAAGTGTCTTATTTTCTGATCAATGACTCAATTGTCTGACAAAAAAGTGAAATTTTTAAGTAAATCTATAAAGCGTAAACGGGAGGCGTAGTTCAATTCAAACGCGTTTTTCTCAGTTAGTTATACAGTGCTGGAGCTGGAAATTGATTAAAATACTCTTTATAACATTTAGAAGGGCAAAACAAAGCCGTTCTCCGAAATTTTGGGAAGTAGTTATGTTACGTCTCTATATTATATAAAAAAAAAGTTTTTCTAATTCTTCTCTTAATTATAAAGTAATAAGAATTGAATAAATACGTAACCAACAAAGCGACCACTGCCAAGGGATCCAACAAAGCGACCACTGCCAAGGGAACCAGCTTCACCAGTCTTGAGAACGAAGTACTGAGCTAGAACTGCGGGAGAATTGGCCGACAAGTGCCGAAGCGGCAAACCACGCCACAGAGAAGGGAGGCAAAAGGAGAGTCGCTGACGTTAGTGGGGGAGTTGCACCGACCGCCAGGCTGTTTCGCCAGGAATAAATTCATTTAATTTGTAGTTCAATAAATCTGTTCTACTTTACAAACACCTGCATCAACACAGCGTACACGAAAATTCGTTCGCGGAAAAGAGGCTAGACTCGGCTAGAACCTCCACCGTAGTCTCTCCAAAGTCCCGTTGGGAAGAGATCTGTAGCGGCTACGGACACCCGAAACAATTACACGCCCTTCAGGTAAACACTTGCGGTCCTTTTTAGTGCCGACCTACACAACTAAGCACTGTTCTAGACTTCGGTCTAGGGAATAGACGATACATAGTATATAATAATACGTTATTATAATATTAATAAGTTTTAATATAGAGAGGTGGGATGGGGGTTTACAAAGCCCCTAAATTTTTATAATATTATATTGTAAATACTATTGTATGTAAATAATTTTCAGCTAGTTTTGTTTGATTGAAAAGGGACTTGATCGAGAGTGTTCTTAGCTATGATACAAGAAAATCCGTTCAGCCGATCGGGGTTTTTTATTTTTATTTATCTGTTATAGGATATGTGTTCAAATATCCCCAACCCCAATAACTGTCCCCGGTTTTTACTTCTACAACCGGTGCGACAAAAGCAATAATTTTAAGGAAGTGCGCACACTGCACCGACCGGTACTACCGATGAGGTCATATTTCACAAGGTGCTACCATTGTGACTGGCAAGAAGAGGAAAGCATCTGTGTACTCAGTGTCGTCGAGTGAGGTTGTGTTGACGCTGTTTCTTGTATTGTATCAAAGTGCTTTGGAGGTTGATGCAGAGCTAGATATATAGTATGTGCACTTCTTTTGGAGGAAGATTAAAAGCTAGAAAACATCGTTTTTAGTGTTCTAAAATTAACACGAAAAGACTTACATTTGGCGAGTACCACAGAACACCCTTTTCCAGATGTAGTTGAAGAAGACGTAAAGTTTTTTGAATTCTTTAGGATGACACATGAGAATTTTGAACTCATTCAGAAATTTCGGAACCTGGACTTCAATGGTTATTTAGCCTCATATGCTTATTAGCGAATTTCCATAGGAAAAATGAGCTATTGCAGTGGCCCTTATGATAAGACCCAAGGTCGGGAGTAGCAAATGAGCACCGATCACGGTCCCCAGAACACGTTTTAGGGTGTCATTAAAATTCATATATATGTGTGTTCACACTCTAGCGGCCGCATTTTAAGTCCGATTTGGTTCAAATTTAGACACATGTTGGTTGTCCACGTCGTTTGTTAGAAGCCAAAAACTCCAACAATCGGAAGCACGTTTTTGACCGGAAGTAACTATTTTTTTTTTAAGATTTTTCCTACGAGAATGAATTTGTTTTTGAGTTTTTCCTACAAATATAAATGTAGGATGTTATTCTGCACATTTTGTGTTTTTACGCGACCTTATAATAGGTCGCTTGGTTCCCCCAAAATCGATCAAAACGTAAAATACCATAGAAGTCTCCGATTCAAAGCACGAAATGCATTGTGTATTGAAGATACTCCCAATACGGGGGTTGGAGTGCGAAGCACGCAATGCTTTGTGTATTGAAGATACCCCTAAAATGCGGAATGGCGTGCGAGCACGCAATGCATTGTGTATTGAAGATAAACCCAATATGTGGAATGGTCGGTACGCCGCGGATTGTCCAAAAATTCTTTTACTCAGACTTTTTTCAAAACTCACGAAAGTGGTGAATCGTCCTTTGACGGTCGGTCGTACCGTTCGGCGTATAATGTGCGCGCCTCCATAAAGAAACATGCATTTGACTTTGTATAAAAATTCCGGTCGGTTCAGTGTGCGCGCGCAGCCTACAATTTGATGGCTGTAGAATTATCTTTGCCACAATGATAGAGGGCAGAGTAACCCATCATGTACTCGGGGGAAACATATCAGATGGCCCTACTTAGACGATACTCTATGAAACAAAAGGAACTTATGCCCTATCTCGTTTTAACACAAGAGATTACAAGGTGTCAATTGTTTGTTGAACACACTCTAAACCTATATTATAATCTATATCTCCACACTTCCGGTTCGTGTTTCCTTTCAAAATCCGACAGTAACTTCCGTTTTATAAACCTCTTCCGGTTATCAAGTCGCTTAAATCAAAAGATAATTGATGCGTGAATCCTTCACCCAAGTGACTAACAAATTCATTGCACTGCAAATGATATGACATTTCCCACGTTAAATCTTACAGTATTTTCATGACTATTAAATATTCGCAATCACTAATTTTCAAGACAATCGGTATTTGGTTAGGAATCAGTATTGGGCTAGGAAAATTACTTCGGTTAACATTAAAATGCCGAAGTATTTAATTGAAATCGTGCTATAATTTGTGGGTGTGTCTGTCTTTTAATACGATATACGCAATCACAGCCGTCGTAGAAAACTTCTGGTGGTACCAAAATCTTCGTAATTTTATTTCGGAGAGTTGAAAAGCTTTTGATCTTTCTAGCGTGAGTCGTATCGAGTCGGAGCACCGTTTTTGGATCAACATTTTGAAAATATTGGGTCAATATTTGGAAAATACATTGTGG
>JAGFPH010000005.1:642559-660580 GCA_018207615.1 Philaenus spumarius
ATTGGGTCAATATTTGGACAATACATTGTGGGGTAACGTTTTATATGTTTTTGCATACGGAAAACTGATTTTGAGAGTTAAAAAGTCGTAGCGCGTCGGGATTATGTTTTTGGGTCAATATTTGGAAAATACATTGTGGGGGTAACGTTTTATATGTTTTTGCATACGGGAAAACTGATTTTGAGAGTTAAAAGGTCGTAGCGCGTCGGGATTACGTTTTTGGGTAAAACTTTTGAAAATATTGGGTCAATATTTGGAAAATACAGTGTGGGGTAACGTTTTATATGTTTTTGCATACGGGAAAACTGATTTTGAGAGTTAAAAGGTCGTAGCGCGTCGGGATCACGTTTTTGGGTAAAACTTTTGAAAATACGGGTCAAAATTTTGAAAAATACAGTGTGGGGTAACGTTTTATATGTTTTTGAGTTCGGGAAACCCGATTTTGACAGTTAAAAAGTCGTAGCTCGTTGTGTTTTAGCAGTCAATATTTTGATAATACAGTGTGGGGTATCGTGTTATATGTTTTTGGATAGGGGACACCCGATTTTGAGTTATTTAAAAAAAACACGAGCCGAAAAAGTGTTCCATCTTTTCATCTTGTTATCTATTGCATGCACTGCAAGTTTTTCATTTTAAATCTTACAAGTATTTAGGTAGCTATTAAAATTCACAATCACAATCACTAACGCGTTGGTTGTCTATGTGGCTCGGACGAGTTCGTTAGCCAAAAAAATCCAACAACCGGAAGTACGTTTTTTGAACGGAAGTAACCATTTTTTTAGATTTTTACTACGAGAATGAAATTTTTTTAGAGTTTTTTCTAAAAATATAATAAAAGTAGGATGTTATTCTGCACATTTTGTTTTTTACGCGACCTTATAGCTCGCTTGGTTCCCCCAAAATCGACCAAAACGTAAAATACTATAAAAGTACCCGGTTCGAAGTCAAGTGGTGCAAACTCGCGAGGCCACTAAGCGCAAACAAATTCTACTCATATATTGCGTACACACAGACAGCTGATCAACGCCTTCGTGAGTAGACCTATTTCCCAAATTGTTGGTTGAAACCGTAAAACATAGGCATATAAACTTAATTTCGAAAATTTGCTCAACTCACGTCAGCGGTTCAGCTGCGTGGTCGATTTATTATAATAATATTAAACGTACGGAAACAGTAAATATTTGAATAAAACACAAACTAATAATAAGCGGCAATTGAAAGATTAAAATTAAGGGCGTATGTTGCCGTTAAGGCTGGTTAAAGAATTGAAGAATAGGCGCGATGAACTTCGTCGGTGGCGGGGGTCCCACGACCGCACACATTTACTTTTTTTTAGGCAAAATCCCAAACAAGTTTCATTCTAGTCGAAATCTCAAAAATTGTTGCTTCTTATTAAAAATGTGGAAATTCACTAATAACTTTGACATAAGGAACCTGAACATTTTGTTTACCTGAATAGACCCGTATTAATACTATAATCGTCTATTAGGTAGGCCCGCGGCGCTGCTCACTAATAGCCTACTAATGCTATTGGTGCCTGTAAAATGCATAGCTCACCTAATGGAAGATTTTTAGTACTGGCTATTCTAACACTTCTAAAAGTGGCATATGTACTATTTTTCCGTTGAGTAGGCCTATAAATTTGCAGACTACTTTAAGACCAATCCAACTATATACAGTTTTATCTGTGGCTTCGTAGCTCCCAAAACGATGAACCGATTTTGATTCAGTTTCTTTTTAATTCATAAATAACGCGGATAACTCAAATTTAGTGGTCTAATGTAGTGGTCGAATTAATATGACCAGCACCCGAATAGCCCTATACTTTGTCCGAACAGACGTACGCTCTAAGTCATAAAATAGACCCTCGCTCCCACACGCGCAGACACACTCGCACGGCCTACCTGCTTAAATGGTTCTGCTATTAATCACCAACTAGCCTGGACGGATGTTACTCATGTACGTACGTACGTACACTCGCTTTTATAGGAGTTGATTGATCGTTATATAGTCGGATTGGTCTTAAAATAGTCAACTAATTTTGTGCTTACATTTTTTTGTAAAATTTATGGTTTTCTAGATATATATTCTGAAACATTTTCAACTGCCGCCATTTTGAAACAGGTTGTTGCGGGAAAACCAATTTTTAAGTAAAATACACCCTATTTGGATGAATATTTATATCCAGTTCCGTGATTGTATCTTAAATCGTTTCCGAGATATTAAGGTATTTGTTAAAATCGCGTACAGGCTGACAGACAGAAAATAGAGCGAGATAGGACACACGTTATATTGTCAAATAACCCCGTAAAGTTTCGGACACCCTGTATCGCTAGACTGACTGACGATGCCTTCGAGTTTGTAATATTATTTACCTAAATTTATATCTTTACTTTATTCAAAGGAAAACAAATATTGCACCTCGCTTCGGACAACAGGCTCGTCATATTATTTTTGTTGAAGTACACGTGGGAAAGGGAAAATCAATTTATCCTACCTGTAAATGTCAAGGATATTTTTTAGAAAAGGTTACTCAAAATGGCAAATGACATTCTAATAATGTAATTCAAGGTTAATTTTAAAAAGTGTCAATATTAAGAATATCAATCTATTTTATCGACCATCTTGGTTGTGAAAGGAGTTTAGTTTGAACGTGATTGGATATTTTATCTAGCGGGAAACATTCTGCATACAACAAAACACTGCTTAGACCTAATGCTCTTTGTTGTTTGACTCAAGCTGTACAAACTCGGCCGTTAACCACGGAGCAAAAGATGCCCGCCCACACGGTAAAATCCCTCACGTAGATTATTTGAACCGGGTACTTTTATGTTATTAGCGAATTTCCATAGGGAAAATGAGCTATTGCAGTGGCCCTTATGGTAAGACCCAAGATCGGGAGTAGCAAATGAGCATAGATCATGGTCCACAGAACACGTTTTGGAGTGTCATTAAAAATCACATATATATTTTTGGGGTGTCATTAAAAATCACATATATATATGTGTGTGTGTGTGTGTATATGTATGTATATATGTGTTCGCACTCTAGCGGCCGCGTTTTAAGTCCGATTTGGTTCAAATTTGGTACACATGTTGGTTGTCTACGGTGCTCGGACGAGTTCGTTAGCCAAAAAAATCTAACAACCGGAAGCACGTTTTTTGATCGGAAGTAACTAGGTATGTTTTTAGATTATTTCTACGATAGTGAATTTTTTAGAGTTTGTTGGTTCTACAAATATAAATATAGGATGTTATTCTGCACATTTTATTTTTTTTTACGCGACCTTATAGCTCGCTTGGTTCCCCCAAAATCGATCAAAACGTAAAATACCATAGAAGTACCCGGTTCAAAGTCATGCGGTGGATTCTACCGTGGGGTTGGCGTGCGAAGCAATGCACTGTGTATTGAAAATACTCCCAACATGCGGAATGGCGTGCGAAGCACGCAATGCTAATTGTGTATTGAAAATACTCATAATATGCGGAATGGCGTGCGAACCATTTTGCAGCTATTCAGCACCGTCGCGTCGTGAATAGACCCTATTTCCCAAATAGTTGGTTGAAACCCTAAAACATGTAGGCCTATAAACTTAATTTTGGAAATTTGCTCAACCCCGTCAGCGGTTCAGTTGCGTGGTCGAATTATTTTACGTTTTGATCGATTTTGGGGAACCAAGCGAGCTATAATATGTCGAGTAAAAAAACAAAGTTTGCAAAATAATAATATAAAATGCGTGTATTGATAAAGTGAAAAATCTTTAAAAAAAAGTTACTTCCGGTTAAAAAACGCGCTACCGGTAGTCGGGTTTTTTTTTCCTAACGAACTCGTCCGAACGACTTGGACAACCAACGTGTGTACCAAATTTGAATCAAATCGGACTTAAAAAGCGGCCGTTAGAGTGCGAACACAAATATATGAAATTTATAATCAACTCCTATAAAAGCGAGTTACAATATAATATCAGCGTGAGTAACAATATAATACAACGGCTGATTTCACCCATCATCTGTAATACTTAAACAAAAACATAGCATAGATTATACGTTGGGGTTATTTTTACAAATTCAATCGACTATATTATAAGTCTTGTGAAGTTCATTTTTTTAATATAGGTTAAAGATCTAATCTTATAAGTTATAAGATTTGCTTTGAGGTTACAAAATGAATATAAATACAACCTTTTATTATCAATATATTCATTTATACAAATTTAAAGAAGAGATACTCCGTCTAACGTCGGCAACATTCGCACATCTTCCCATAACATTTATAAACATAATCCATTATTAATTTCTTCATTTTAATATTAGTAAGTTCTAAATCAATTGTTTTATCATTATGAAATAAAAAAGCAATTAAAAGATAATATTTTTATCTCTATTTACATAATATATAATCTATATATATATATAAGCGAAATACCACTCACTCACTGACTCAGTCATCACGATTTCTCAAAAACTACCGAACGGATTGAAATGAAATTTGGTATGTAGCTTCCTCTAGGGCCATAAGTGTTCACTAAAAAAGGGTTTTAAAAAATTGGAAATTTTAGGGGGGTTTGGAGGGTAAAAATTACTAAATCACGATTTCTCCAAAATTACCGAACAGATTGGAATGAAATTTGGTATGTAGCTTCCTCTAGGACCATAGGCGCTCGCTAAGAAAGGGTTTCAAAAAATTCGAAATTTTAGGGGGGGTTTGGGAGGATCAAAATTATTAAATCACGATTTCTTCAAAACTACCGAACAGATTGGAATTAAATTTGGTATGTAGCTTCCTCTAGGGCCATAGGCGCTCACTAAGAAAGGGTATGACAAATTTCGAAATTTTAGGAGAGGTTTGGGGGGATCAAAGTTACTAAAATCATAATTTCAGATCTTCTATTATTATGACAATAGTGTTTTTATTATTTAAGATCTATACATATAAAGCCAAATACCACTCACTGACTGAACACTTAAAAAGAATACAATTACGTTAAAAATACTGAAAATAACAACCACCACGGGCAACGCCGTACGGGTCAGCTAGTAATGTATATAAATACAAAATTTTAACAAATAGGCCTACACAGTACAGTTTTATAACCGTTACAATTGTACACTTTTACCGAGTTAAAAATCCCTGTCAGCACAGCCAGGTAAGCCTAGATAAAGTCTGTTGGTTTTAAATATGTTTTTCTTAAATGATGTATTTCTGATGTCTATCAAATTAATCTGACTGTGATTTTTCACAGGAGCTTACTAGTGACACCCCAAAACCTGTTCTGGGAACTATGATCTGTGCTCATTAACTACTCCCGACCTTAGGTTTCACCACAAAAGTCACTGCAATAGCTCCTCTTTCCTATGGAAATTCGATTTTAAATTGATATTAAACTTTAGATGACATTCTGAGTAAAAAATTAATAAAGTTTACTATTTACATCATACGTTTATGAAAACAATAAAACGGTTTTTGAAAATGTATTCAGCAATCAACATCCACCATGGCAGTACTTCAGAATGAAACCAAATTTTTAAATTTACTCCACGAATTAACGGGAAAACATTTCTTATTCTGTAGCATTGCTCTTATGAGAATCGGCTTCAATGTGGCGGACACGGTATCCTCCCCTTAATGTTCAATGTGCGAGAAAAAGCTGTGTTTATAACACATACTACCGTACATTGTCACGCTTGCGCATTTCATTACGTTTACAGTAATCCTCTATTTTCCGCCTTTATGAAGCTGCCCTATATTTGCTAGCGGAAAATGGAAAACTAGTAAACTCAATGCTAGTAGTGTACAGCTCTGCCACTTGGAGATCTGCAGTCAATTTAGGAATATTTTTTTCACTCCTGCCGAGCCTTAAAGGAGCATTACGAAACAGCTGATTTACCGACAACGCTTACGGAAAGTAATAGTCTTATCAAAATCGTAGTTTTTGAGTTAAAAACATGTAAAACATATCACAGTTGTTTAAAATAGAACTGACAAAAGTTTAGATTTTAATGTATATGATTTACAACTTTCCAGATTGCAGAAAACATGTGTTAAACATGACTACATGGGATTGCCACTTGGCTGGGGTATTTGTCTGGGATTGATTTCAATGCACTTTAGAATTGATGTTTGCACACCAATCTCTTCAAGTGTACAAACACTGACATCATTTGAAGGTAAAGTGCGAGCAAGTGATGGATTGCGACAGCCCTTAAGATAATCAAGACAGCCGTTAGATATCTCTTTACATTAGATTCTCGACAGTGGTGCACAAATAGCTTTCGCAGCTAAATGTCCAACTTTTAAATTAGAACAATTCCTAAAGCAATTAAAACACCCATTGTACTACAAAAAAATTAATATGCGATCAATTAGTTTTAATTCATAGGAAATCAACTACAGTATTACTAAACCAGAAGTATTAATCCTAAAATAATAACTAAGATAAGTATTATTATACAGGGTGTAACATAAGTAAAGTGCCGAACTTCGGAGAATGGTTCTACGGGCCAAAATAAGAAAAAAAGTTCATATAAACACAGACCCGAAAACGCTTCGTTTTCTAGATATCCGCCATTTTGTTTTTTGTACAAAATAATTCTTATCTAGAGAACGGTTCCACCGACTGAGTTCAAACTTGGCAAGAAGTTTAACCTAACAATGATCTATGTCAAGAAAAGGAAGCGATTGTATCCAATCTTGCGTTTCAAAATTTCAAACCTAAATGACTCAAATCCGGTCCATTTTAACAAAAAAATGCCAAGACACCTTTCTGTAGCCCTTTTGAGTCCTTATCGGACGGTGTGATTGTCAAAACAATCGGATGAAGGATAATAGTTAAGTTATGCGTAATAATTGGTTTGTTCAACCCGGCATCCTATACCAACACAGTAAACAACAATATTGTATGTACGTATGCAGTTATTATCTTTAACTTAGCTATTATCCTTCATCCGATTGTATGACAGTTACTCCATCCGATAGGGAATTAAAAGGGCTACAAAAAAGGTGTCGACATTTTTTGTTAAAATGTACTGTTTTTGAGTAATTTAGGTTCGAAATTTTCCAACAGCCGCCGTTTTGAAACGCATGATTGGATATAATCACTTATTTTTCTTGATATAGATCGTTGTTAGGTTAAACTTCATGCCACGTTTGAACTCAATCAGTCAAGCATTTCTCTAGATATGAACTTTTGTCAAAAAACTAAATGGAGGATTTCTGGAAAACGAAGCGTTTTCCGGCCTATGTTTATATGAACTTTTTTCTTCCTTTTTGTATGAGGAATCATATCTCAAAGTCCTGAAAGGTTTTTTTACAACCTGTATATTAAACTAGCTTGCGTCAAATTTCAATAACGATGAGTATTTAAACAAAATATAAGCGACAAACAGGCATTAGGCCTACATAACTGCATGACTAATTCGTTTAGGTCACAGCTCAATGCACATACAGCCGACAAATAAAATGACGCTTTCTAACATAAAAGTAACCAGCATTTTCCTTACACCATAAACTATTTATACGACTACAGTATCAGCTGTTATTATACACAGTTGCCTGGTAACACGAGTTAAAGTATTAATCAATATGCCTTACTTCCATTAGCAGTTAGTAGAGTTGTGGGATTTTCTAATATTATGGGGTAGTGTTATCCCTTTATTGTTGGATGCGCCCACGCCGATGTTAATCAGAACCTACGCAGCCCAACTTTAGTTCATCAATAGTTGGGCAACTTTTTATGGGCGGGGGGGGGGACAGCGTAATAAAAGCACTCGTAAAATAAAAAACAATTCCAACTGTGTATGTATTTCTAAGAACAAACACTGTTTCAAAATTTCCTGTAATTGTTGGATAAACGTAATTACTCGTCCAGTACGTATTTGCATTCCTAGAACAAACATCAATTTCATTACAACTTGGTATGCATAACTTTGACTATTGAAGTAAATAATATAATAACCAGTAAGCCCCGTGAAAAATCACATCAGAATAATTACATACACATCGGAAATACATCATTTAATAAACGCCATAAACGGTACCAGGAACTGGCACACGCTTTCTCACAAACATATTTAAATTATTAAACAGATCCACTGTGACTTCATAATTGTAGGTGGGGTAGGAGAGGTGATTTATTAAAGTATGAGATTAACTAATACATATTATTATTATTATCTAGAGAGAAAACTATTCAATTGATTTCCAACAAATTTGCACCAAACACACGTCAACTAGGCCTGTATAAATGCACGAAAAAAGGTTGTGAAAAACAACCTCCTTTATGGCCAAAAAACCACAAAAATCAGTTGTTATTATTATTATTAGCTAAACGAGAGTTTTTAGAAAGATGCGGTTTTTTGCATATGGTAGGGTACATTAAAACCAAATTTTATCAAAATCGTTAAAACCGGTTTTTTATAAAAAAAATAATACCTGATTTTTGGGGGTTTTTTTGCCAAAAAGTGGGTTGTTTTTCAAAGTTTTTCCAGATTTTTCAATACCGTTTTTCGAACGAATATATTGATGATAATAAAACGTTGTATTTTTATACGGTTTATAACCTCAAAGCAAATATTATAACGTATTGTAGCATCCATTAGTTCTATTACTCATATTTGAAAATACTACTTCACAAGCAATTATAATGATAGAAGTTGTAGATTATACTTTGGGGTTATGTTTATGTATTACAGATGATGGGCGAAATCAGCTGTTACATTGTATGTTACTCACGTATGTACGTACACTCGCTTTTATAGGAGTCGATAAGGCTGTGAAAATGAAAATTTGCGTGTTAAACGTAGACATTAGGCTTCCAATTACTGGACTATTTGCGGAGCTGTCACTGCGGAGCTGTATATACTTACTTCTAATCTACATTTTCAACATGCACCCAGCGGCGGATTTCCCATTAGGCATGATAAGCACGTGCCTAGGGGCCGCAAGCTCCAAGGGGCCCATTGATTCGAAGCCAAGTGGTGCAAACTCGCGAGGCCACTAGGCGCAAACGAATTCTACTATTATATTGCGTACACACCGACAGCTGATCAACGCCTTCGTGAGTAGACCTATTTCCCAAATTGTTGGTTGAAACCCTAAAACATAGGCATATAAACTTAATTTGGAAATTTTCTCAATTCACGTCAGCGGTCCAGCTGCGTGGTCGATTTATTCGTTTTAGCAGTAGTCATGTAGTAGGTACATAAAAACAGTTTTTCTACAACAGATTATATTATATGTACGTACGTGGGTAACATATAATATGCTGATTTCAACCATCATCTGTAATACTTAAACAAAACCAGTGTATGTTATACTTTGGGGTTATGTTTACAACATCAATCATTAAACTTCTAGTGAAGTTGAGTTTTTTTTTAAATACGAGTTATGGAACTAATGTGTATGCTATTATATTTACGTTATGATATTTGCTTTGAGATTATAAACTGTATATAAATACAACATTTTATTATCAATATACAAATTTAAAGAAGAGATACCTATATTCATTTAACTTCGGAAACATTCGTACATCTGCGTATAACTTATAAACATATATCGTCGCCTTAACGTGAAAACCTCGTGCTTCTTATTTTTAACTTGGGTCAATTCGGATACGACCGCTGGTAAATGACAAGAGTTCGCTGTACTTTTACAATACGATAGACCTTGACGTGTATCTGCTTACGTCATTACGAAACGAATGTAATGTATAGTGGGTGCCAGCTGATTAATTTGCAAAGTACATCGAACAGACCGGCCTGCATGTCCGTTCTGCAGAGTTCATTTTTTATCGCGCGGCACGAGACAAGATAAGAGAGACCGATAGGTTTACTTTTCACCCGTCAGTTAGACAAACCGTGCACAATTGCAACTTCGCTTTTTCACAATAAAGTAAAAAATTTCTTCAAATAAATTAAGTCTTGAAATATTAGTAGAAAAATAAAGCGAATACAAACATTATAAATAAAAAAATAATTCGACCACGCAGATGAACCGCTGACGTGAGTTGAGCAAATTTCCAAAATTAAGTTTATAGGCCTATGTTTTGGGGTTTCAACCAACAATTTGGGAAATAGGTCTATTCTAGACGGTGCTGAATAGCTGCAAAATGGTTCGCACGCTATTCCGATTATTGGGAGTATCTTCAACACACAAAGCATTGCGTGCTTCGCACGCCAACCCCCGTATTGGGAGTATCTTGAATACACAATGCATTGCGTGCTTCGCACGCCAACCCCACGATATAATCCATCACATGGCTTTGAACCGGGTACGTTTATAGTATTTTACTATTTGATCGATTTTGGGGGAACCAAGCGACCTATAAGGTCGCGTAAAAAAACAAAATGTGCAGAATAACATCCTACATTTATATTTGTAGAACAAACTCAAAAACAAATTCATTCTCGTAGGAAAAATCTCAAAAAATAGTTACCGGTCAAAAACGTGCTTCCGGTTGTTGGATTTTTTGGCTAACGAACTCGTGCAAGCGACGTAGACAACCAACATGTGTACCAAATTTGAATCAAATCGGACTTAAAATGCTGCCGCTAGAGTGCGAACACATGTATACATATACATATATATATACTTATATATGATTTTTAATGACACCCAAAATCTGTTCTGGGTACCATGATCTGTGCTCATTTGCTACGCTCGACATTAGGTCTTACCATAAGGGCCACTGCAATAGCTCATTTTTCCAATGGAAATTCGCTAATAAAACAAAAATACAACCAGACTATTAAGCAAATGTTCTTTATATATTACTAGCTGACCCGGCAATGCTTTGCTATTGCTTAATTTGAAACTTTGAAAGCCTGTAATTCGTATCCATGAGGGCTGATGTAAATTATAATGGGATTCTGTTCATTGCTTGATTTACCTAACCTAAAATTATATTCATTTTTTGATCCAAATCAGTTGTTGATCAAAATCAGCTGTTGATCAAAATCAGCTGTTTTAAGCTTTTCATACGAACAGCTGTTTCTGATATAATCAAAAGAAATATTTCTTCTTCTTCCTTAAGATTGACCTTCCATAAGATTAACATTGAAACTTTGAGGGCCACTGGGGCGTAGCCCTAGTGTCCTAGGACTTTGGTAAATGGCCTAAAACCTTCCCAGGGTTAACCTGTGTTACTATGCAAAATTTCAAAGCAATCGGATGGACGGTTTGGTAACGCATAAAGGACAAACATACAGACAAACGTACAAACAGACATACATTGAATTTTATATATATAGTAGATACAGAGTGACTGTAAAAAACTTGCAAACCCCTTTATCTTGGTTATTTGTTAAGATAGCTAAATGCGGTTTGCGCCAATATTCGTTACAGTGAGGGGCTGCTTAAAAAACGTAATATTGTTAAATTTTGGTCGATAGGGGTTGGCGGGTGTAACTCAAGATAAAGATAAAGGGGGTTATTTTACAACCGCCCTGTGCAGCAGATCAAAGTAACGTGCTAAAATAAGTCCTCTGAGGTGCAACCATTTAGTCCAGTCAGCTAAGCCCGTGTAGAGGACATGGCGAGGGTAGAAGCATTTGACTTTGGAAATTTGTTGGTTTACTTAGGAGGTAAACGTACTAAAAGTCACCGCCCTCACCTCTGCCGCTTCGTGGGGGGGAGGGGGTGGAAAGGTATTTTTTTCGTATTTTCGCTTATATCTCGAAAACTGTGAATCGTACAAGAAATGTGTTCTGACAAAAAATTAAACTGACAAAATTTCCTTCAAGAATGTTTGTATTAATTTCTATCATATTTGTTATAGTTTTCGAGATATCTGGTATCAAAAATCGACAATTTTCGGAAAATTGATTATCGCTTCACGTTTATCGTCGATTTTTACTTTTTAACTCCGTTTACAGAAAAGTCGAAAAGGAAGTTGTAGAAAATTTCCTTCAAAAGTATATACAGTATATAACTTACTTTTACTAATTTATCTTCAACAGATCAAAAGTTAAGACAATTTAAACTGTTTTAACTTTGGTTATTTTCGTTATTCCATAGCTACACCTATACGAGCTATTGTATTGTTTATTTACACCTAAGGTTTACGTATACTAGGCTATATGGTAAGTGTGCATTATCAAGTAGCCTATACATTGTTTTATAATGAGATAATATATTGTGTTAAATTTTGCAATGTTTATTGGGTTTTTTACCATTGTTAACAATAGAACGGCTGAACCAATTTTTATAATCTTTGATTTGTTGGATTTATCTCCACCCTGAATAGCAGAATAGCTATTAATATATCGAAAAAGTTTGGCCTTAAAGGGTTGAAACAATCCTTAAAACAATAATTATTGTTTGTTATAGATCTCAAAAATCCTACCGCTTAGGAACTGAAATGTGGTACACGTATTGCTCATAGGGGCTAGAAGCGCAATAAGAAAGGATTTTTAAATTGTTGGCCATAAAAGGTTAAAACAACCCCTAAAATAATAAATATTATTTATTATAGAACTCAAAATCCATACCACCTATACATGAACGTTAAATTTGGTACACATATTGCTCATAGGCGCTAGAGACGCACTAAGAAAGAATTTTAAAGTGTTTGGTCCTGAAGGGTTTAAACAACCCCTAACACAATAAATATTGTTTTTTATAGATCTTGAAAAACCATACCGCCTAGAATCGTGAAATGTATTACACATGTTGCTCATAGGCTCTAGAGGCGCACTAATAGAGGATTTTAAAATATTTGGCCTTTAAGGGTTGAAACAATCTCTAAAACAATAAATATGTTTTGTTATACTTTCCTTAAAACCAGAAAGCTGAAATTTTGTACATTATTTATTTCTTGAAAAACATATAAAAAGTGAACCAGTTTTACATTTTGTTACGTTCAGCTAAGGGGTGAAAATGTGATAACATCTTCTAAAAACAATAAATAGCAATTAATATTCTTTAATTAAAGCTAGAGAACTGGAATTTGGCACTTATTAATTTCAAGAAAATATTTAAAAACGTAAGCTGATCAATCCTATCCCGATCTGTGCATTCGCATATTAAAGACGTAGGCTATCTGGCCAATCTGCAACATTCAGCTAAGACTGTGATTTACCAGTCTGCAGATTTAGCGGTTGAAAAAGAAGACGCCCTTCACTCTGAATTCTTGATTTTTAATTGATTTAATTTATTCAACCCCCATACCCTGACGGAGACGATCGACGGGCAGCCAATGAACAATAAATTCCAAACTAATTGAATATAGGCCCTACATAATAATTCACTTCTATGAAAATATAAAAGATGAAAGAAAATGAGAGAGAAATATTACAATTATGTAACATAATGATGCAAAAAATTCCCCGTATCAAAGCGCACGGGTATTCAGCTAGTTGTTTATAAAAAGAAAATTGGGTGCAATCATAAAAATTGGAGAAAGAAAGGAGTGTAAACTGGGGTGAGTAGTTATGATCTAAAGTCGAGATGAAATAAAACTTTTAAAACTATTAGATGGTAAATAATTGACTAGAGAGTGCATTCAAATACAGTATATGGATTACATATATTTTTCAGCAATTTCATCTTAAACAAGAATTATTTCTAATCGAATTATATAATTACTAGGGGAAACCCATGCGTGCTCCACACGCCAACTCCGTTGGAACTTTCTATACGCTTATTCATGTTATGTATTCTTTATAATAAAGATCTGGGATTAAATAATAACTCTAAAGCTTAGATGGTAAATAATGTTAAATGTTCAAATCAAATTATTTCGTATATTTTATAACAGCAGATATAATAAAGGTTAAAAGAACCAGCAAGGCTCAGGTCTACACTTAATAAAAACCTAACCTAAAAGTTGGAAATACAAATAATTGCTTTAAAGTTTGAAATCAGCTGTTAATGGAAATGTTGGAGCAAACAGCTGGTTTATCTGTTAACTTATTCAATTGGTTGCTACGGTAATAAATGTAAATGCATGTGATGATTCATCAGTGCCTAACCTAAGATTTTTCCAACTAAATTTATAAATTATTGAAATAAAAAAGGTTTTTATCAAAATGAATTATGGCCTATTGTACTCAGGGATATTGTAGCTTTTTATTAGTAAAACTATTTTTTTCAATCGGTTCAGTAGTTCCAGAGATTACACCATACACACAAACATATTTTATCTCTTTATGATACAGTATTAGTATAGATGAAGAGGAAACTAGCATAGTAAGAGGACAATATATGTAAGAACATAATACCAGCACAAAGACATTTAAAATGTTGTAAATTGTGACGTAATATTGCAAATCCCTCCTATGCTGCACAGTCTATGCGTTTATTTGCAAAGTCGTATTTGTAAAGGAGCATGTCAAATTACATTATCAACCAACAACGTACGAAAGCTGCATACAAACTAACGTGGTTGACGCGGGTGGCAGGGCAGGAGTCACACCCACGGCTCTGACGCCCACTCACACTCACTATTTTATGATTTGATTTTGTTAAAAGCTCAGGTTTGACGATTTATATTTCAAGAACTTTATAGTTTGTGAACTACTGCGTAACGGAGAAAGTATTAAGGTCAAAACGGATTGACAACCTTGTCTGGCCTGGTGAAAAAAAACGCTGTATTTCATGTTACAGAGTGTTTCTGAATTAGACACCAAACATACGCAGCAAGTTATCTGTATCTATAGGCCTACTAATATTATAAAGAGGTAAAGTTTGTATGTAGGGGGTAATCTCTGGAACTACTGAACCGATTGAAAAAAAAGTTTTACTAATAAAAAGCTACACTATCCTGAGTAACATAGGCTATAATTCATTTCAATAAAAACATTTTTTTATTTCAATATTTGTAAATTTAGTAGGAAAAAATTCTTAGACTAGCCCTAGACTGATAAACCAACCCGTGCATTTACATTTATTACCATAGCTGCCGAGTTAATAAAATAACAGATAAAAAAGCTGTTTGCTCCAATATTTCCATCAACAGCTGATTTCAAACTATGAAACAATTACAGTATTTGTATTTCTAACTTTTAGGTTCGGTTTCTATTAAAGTGTAAACCTGAGCCTTGCTGGTTCTTTTAACCTTTTTATTATAACTGCTGTTATAAAATATACGAAATAATTTGTTTTGAACATTTAACATTATTTACCATCTTAGCTTTGGGGTTATTATTAATCCTACACCTTTATTATAAAGAAAATATAACATGAATACGCGTATAGAAAGTAACAACGGGGTTGGCGGGCGGAGCACGCAGGGGTTTCCTCCAGTATTAAATAATTTTAGATTTATAGTTTGTAGGAATTTAACACAATTTATTTGTTTTTGTATAGGAGTAGCTACCCCATATAAATACTTTTGTTTGTAGTGACGATATTCTCTAATAAATCCAGGTACTAATATATATAAATTGTGAAAGTTTAGTAAAATTAGTTGATTAGTTTTATAAAAATAATATTACATAATTTTAGTTTTATACCTTGCAGGAAATGAGTTTAATTTATAGTTATTGTAAAGGGACAGCAACCCCATTTCAACCCCTTCCAATTCTGAATCTAAACCAGCCAGATAACTGGATAACAATCCAGTGATAATAGCATCCAGAGATTTTGAGTGTTTAATCTAAATTTAGAATCAAAGTAAGTCTCTAGCTTTATTAACAACTAGGGGAGACCCCTGCGTGCTCCGCTCGCCAACCCCCAATGGAACCTTCTAAAAACATATGTTTGGTTTAATTTATAAAGGTGTAGTATTAATAATAACCTCAAAACTAACATGGTAAATAACGTTAAATGTTCAAACCAAATTATTTCTTATATTTTATAACAGCAGTTAATAATCGTTAAAAGAACCAGCAAGGCTCAGGTCTACACTTTAAACCCCTAACCTAAAAGCTAGAAAGACAAAAATAATTGCTACAAATTTTGAAATCAGCTGTTAATGGAAATATTGAAGTAAACAGCTATATTATGATGTTATTTTATTCAATTGGTTGCTATGGTAATAAATGTAAATACATGTGTTAGTTTATCATTCTAGGCCTAACCTAAGATTTTTTCCGACTAAATTTACAAATATTGAAATAAAAAAAGGTTTTTACCGAAATGAATTATAGCCTAGATGTTACTCAGGGATAGCGTAGCTTTTTATTAGTAAAACTATTTTTTCAATCGGTTCAGTAGTGCCAGAGATTACCCCCTACATACAAACAAACAAATAAACTTTACCTCTTTATAATATTAGTATAGAAGAAAGGTATTGTAGCCTACCTAATTAAAAATCTGTGATAATAAGATGTTTTCAACTTTGAATGGCCGCCATTTTAGGTAGGGTTAAGATAGAGTCCTCTAATTTGTGCCATTCTTCTTCATTTATCAAGCCCTTTAAAATGAGGTATCACTTGATGGGGGTTTGTATTTAAGATTTTTGAATTACCCTCCCAACCCCCCCCCCCCTCCCATTTTTGGGTAATAAGTGAAATGGTCAGTTACACCAAAATCCACCTTCTTTTGTCATATAAAGGGCATGCCGAAGCTCATTCATTTATTTCTACTTGTTCCAAAGTTAAGGGGGGGGTTGGGACTTTTTGAACACCAGGTATATAAAGATGTGAATATCAAAGTTCACATGAAGTTATATACAGTGTGATTGAAAAGTCCCGGAAAATTACTCCTTCATCTTAGAAAATTAAAAAAAAAAAATTTACGAAATTGATTTGGTAGCACTTTGTTTAGGTCAAGCACTTTGAAATAAACATTTTTTGTCTCTCGAATTTTTCCCTAAAAATTCTTCCTTTTAGAGATATTAGCAACTTTATGTCAATTTATTTCAACACGTTTAGGGCCGCCATTTTGGTTAGAGTGGACCTTTCGAAGTCCGGTTTGCGGCAATGTGTTCTACTAACTAAGACCTTTAATTTGATACCAAACTCGACCTATGCTGCTGTTTAAGAATTTTGTCTGACTCCTCGTGGGCCGTCCCCCTTAAGGGATAAAAAAGTGATAATACCTTAACAGAGTAGACATTTATGGCTATTATTGATATACCAAGTCTCATTACTTTATCTATAATGGTAAAAAATATATTACACCGTTCCGGGACTTTTCAATCACACTGTATATACAAAGATAATTAAGTTCGACATGATGCAATATGGCGAAGGTGCGGCACAACCCTAAATAATTAAGAAATCGACGTAGGTCATATCGATCGATACATACTGTAATGACGTTTGGGAGTTATAAATATTACATGAATTCAGCTCTGCACGACTGAATTACAAGAGAAATGTCCGTTTCATCACTGAATGTTAAAAAAGCTGAGAAAAATAGAGAAATCTTAGAAATGCGTTTACGACTAATGTGTTGCCATGGTGATGGAATTGACAGAGTCCAAAGCAATAAATCAAACAAACAGCTGATAAAATGTGACAATAAATAAAATAAGCTCGCCTATAGGCGGGCGAAAAAGTAAACTCAATGGTTTTTAAGTGGACACCTTTCCCTCCGCCGCACAGTGGGGCAAAAACTCGAAAAAACCGCTTAACACGTTCACTGTTACGCAAATTTCGTATTTCCTGTGCTAGGAGCTGACCTTTTATTTTTTTATATTTATAGCTTAAATGAGTATAAATTACTTTATTTTTTTTATTTTTTAACCTTTCTACGTAATAATTACTAATATCTTAAAGCGGACGCACATGGGCGTTCATAGCATATAGGCTTAAAATGCTCCGTGTATTGAAAATTCTCCCAATACGGGGGTTGGCGTGCAATGTACTGTGCGTCGGCAGCTTCTCATAGTTTTCAAAGTCAAGCTCACATGTGCGTCTGTAGGTCAAGGCCGCAGCCAGGAAAACTTCGGGGGGGGGGTCATATCAGGACCGGGATTTTAATTTAACAATTCTAGTTACACGTTCACAGCTAAGGACGCACACGTGAGCTTGACACTGAACACTATGAGAAGCGGCCGACGCATAGTACATTCAAACACCATATTGGCAGTATTTTCAATACACAATGCATTGCGTGTTTCGCACGCCAACCCCC
>JAGFPH010000005.1:691744-736934 GCA_018207615.1 Philaenus spumarius
AAACATACCCTTTATTTAATGTTATAGGCCTAACCTAAACGATGTTCACGGAAATTTGCAATAATAGTTATTGAAATCATAGCCCTGCTTATAATCGAGCTTTAGCTCGGTCTCCTGGTACTATTAATTTAACTAGGAGTTATTGACATTTTTAACTGGTATTTAATGTAAGCTTTTTTCAAAACTGTAACTCGACGACTATAAAAAAGAAAGTTATTAAATAATTTGTTAATTCTAGATAAAGTCTATATTTTAGTGAGACACTTTCAATATTGCAATATCTCAAATAGTTTTTGAAAAAATAATTATATAAAAGTAGGGATTAAAAAAAAAAAAATTTGGGGTTTTTTTTCGATATGGATATTAAAATATAATTAACATAATAATAACATAATATAATGGATATAACATAATTTCATGAAGAGCAGAGCATTGTATTTAGTTTTTGAATAATGCTATTACTTGTGATTTTCAAATTGTTAACAGGTACAAATCGTCTAATATTTAAATTTAATTGATATGAACATCACGAGATGTAGAATTAAAAGGGGAATATTTACTGAAAAATGTTTTCACTAATCTTTAACCGTTTAGAAAATCGTGTTTTCAAGTTGCAAGCCTTTTTCAAAATGTTCTAGTTGAAAAATTCTTGAACAAAATGACATAAACGTTTTGCACTTTCATTTACCTTTTTCTCCAGAAATGCACATCCAGTCAAGTAAAAACTGTTGGTTCAAAGAAAAGAAATAACTTGTTATATTTGTTAAATAAGATTAGACATTTTTGACGGAATCAATTTACGCATTTAGGAAAATAACTGAAAAGTTGTCAGTTTATAGAGTTTTCCATATCTCCAGTGTATTAATCCAAAAATAGCACGTCTTTTTTGTGGGACATGTATTTAAATACTTGCTGATAGAAAATAAGCATGTCCGGAATCTCCATAAGGGTATTGACTGATTATAGAGTCTCAAACTGACAAGTTAACCCTCAAGCTTTGGGAAAGAGCAAAACGAGTGAACCATAGACACTTGGTCAATTGTAGATATCCAGCTTCCCAGTTAAAAACTCATACCTCAAGCCATAGGCGTAACCAGGATGGCCGTAAGGAGGGGGTTACAACAACGGGGGGGTATGGAATTAAAAAAAAATTAATAATCAAAATAACACGTTTTAGGCTTCCCAAAAGTACTTTAATAAAATGATATAAATTTTCCACTTCAAATTGTCATTCAGGAATATTTTAGAATAATTTAGAATAGCAACCATGACTCATCCCCCGCCAAATCATTCCGTGCGCTGTCTCTATCCCAGTGGCTTGGAACACACGGCATTTTTTTTGTCGGTTGCGGATTAGTTACCGTCGCCGCTCATAAAATTTAAAGTGTGCAGACAGAGCGGTAAAATTTCCGATGCCGTCTAAAAGTCAAATGGGGATTCATTAAACTGAAGTGTCTAGTTCATTAATCACAAAGTGTGTTATATTATTTCTTTCAATGTTTTAAAAGAAACTTTAAACTCTCGCTTTATTGTTATTCTGTTGCCGATTGAAAAAGGAGCAAAAAAATATAGTTACTTATTTGGGTTCATCCAATCAATAAATAATAGAAGAGAAGATTTTGGAGCATTCTACACGACTGTGTTTCCTGATTTGAGGAACTATGAAGAAACATTTTTTAATTATTTAAGAATGTCGGTTTCGTCATTTGACAAACTACTCACACGGCTAAAGGATAGTATTCTACGAAAAAATACTAAAATAAGGAAAATTGACGTGCATTTGGTCACGTTCGCCACTGTTTCGGCGGAAACGGTGGAAAATCCGCCGATTGTAGTGGCAGTGAGCCGCTGCACAGCTACCGTGAGCGGTAAATAAACTGATAGTTTATTTTTCCGAAAAATGTGTATGCTCTAATACTCTCCTTTGCGACAATGTTGATAACCTACGATGGCGACTGCAAATAACCCGTGCCGGACGAAATCTCCGTGTGTTCCAGGCCATACACTATACTGCATCTTATATCAAATAAAGTGCCAATGCCCAATTCGACCAAACATAATGTCAGCAATATATTGATAATTTATTATAGCTTAACATTTGCATAGGTGCTACTGAGCAAAAATATTATTTAGAATTTGAGAACTCTAGTACCCCTTTACAAATTAAGTGACATAGTCTCTAATATACTGTGTAAACCACTGATTTACTAGGAGCATAACAAATAGCATGTCAAATTCTTTTGAGATCCAAAGAACCATCCATTCACTCGCAACCAGAAAATTTACACAAAGGGATCCCGTGTCTGGAGGAACTGGCGCCATGGTAGTACTATGGTAGTTTTAAGGAGTCTATTGCAGTTTAAAAAAATGTAATCTCAGAAATGTACAATTTTTTCTTGGTTTAATTAGCTATAGTCACATTTGTCATTGACTCTCAAGCTGTAATAATGGCGCTGAATAGCAAAATCCAACTGACTGCCTATTGATTGCCAAGAACATGCAGCAGAACATTTTCAGAAGATGGGTGTTATGACTGCAATGTGTTCCAGATGTCAGTGTTCCTGGAAATAAACCAGCTGACAAAGTAGGGAACATCACTCACCCAGTCTTCCAATATAACTACAGATTGATTGTTTAGTCAATAAGTACACCAGAAATACATTGAAAAGTCTGATAAATAAAATCAATATTTTAACAATCAATGGTACGTTTATTTTTTCCAAGTAAAATTAACAAATATAAATACAACTAAAATAACAGCTACCACAGTAGAACCTCGGTTATTTAAGTTTCCACATTATTTGAGGCAAATTAGAAAAAAAAATTTGTCAAAATGTAATAAAAAATGTACAAATAAATGTAAGTTAACTGAATTGATTTCGATAAAGAATTCATAGCTTGAGAGGATTTCTCAATAAGTGAATTTATAATAAAGAATTTTGTGTTAGGTTGAATGGAAAGAAAACAAAACCTTGTACATCCAGTAAACATTTCCGCTCCTTACACACCACTATAGTATGGTGACCTTTAGCGGTAGTTGGGGGGGGTTACACTCCCCTCCTCACGCCGTAGTATTTAGGACTCACCATCCATTCCCACGAGTTGTGTCCCCTCTTCTGAATTTTGTTTTTAGTCATTGTTAAAATTTGTGAATGAGAGTGTCATTATGAGTGGAAAGCGAGTAATTTTATCTTTAAATCAAAAATGGGAAGCAACCAAACGATTAGATGGAGGTAATTCAATTTACATTATCCAGTTTCTTTCAATTGTGTACACTATCGAACCTTCTTTGTTTTTTTTAACTATATTATTTAAAGCCAAATAAAATAGATTTGAAAGTAAGTATGGCTCCAAATCAGCCTATAACAACGTACGGGAACTCGCATATCAATGGGTTTCTCACTAATTGTCCGAGTTTTTGGTATGCCCGGTCCCAATTATCTCGGATAATCGAAGTTCTACTGCACCTGTATACTTCTCAACAACCTTCTTTCTGACCAGATTTCTTTGATTTAAACTGTAAAATGTAACCTGTATTCTACCCCTCTTACTAAATATCTTCAAATTATTCCTAACAAATACATAATTTTTAATTTATTTCTATCAGTTTAACTGAACAAATCACAGGAAATTACCGGCATATCGTTTAGTACAAAAACCTCTTCAAAATATTTAGAAACTTTGAAATGAGTGTCATACAATCACTAACCCCAGAACACCTGACTTTTAATTTTGGGTACCTGGAGCAACAAAACAATTTGTTTTGTTTTTTTGCAAGCAGAATCACAAGTTATAGATTTTGATTTAACAAAAGTGATAGACCATCTTAATCATAACAATTGTTATGCGACCTTCTCAACTATTCTTACTCTCCTCACTTGGCTCTAACAAAAGTTTGAAATTCACTTTGACTGTTTTGATGATTGCATTAAACAATTCTGCTTTGTTTTAATCACATGCACAACTGACCACAGATCCGATGTGAGAAGATATTTTACATTTATTCAAGCTGACCTTGAGTAAAACACGAGTTGTCATTTTATAAAGCTAAAATTAAGTTACATAGACTATAATGTTTTATAAATACATAATAAATAAATCCGGAATCAAACGTTTGCTGTTAACATTATTTGGCTGCCAATTCTTCTGATATTACCAGGAGACTAAAACTCAGCATTAAGAATAAACTTGCAGGAATGGAGGAAAGTAAACGATAACGCTCATCTGAAACATATACTTTCATGTTAGTAATTGATTTCAATAAATAATATTACAGTCATAGCCTGTAGAATAAAATAGTAATTTCTTCAGACTGATTTAAATAAAAACCACCACAAAACAAGGAACAAAAACAATAACTAAACAACTAAATTGTAAGTTATGTTTAATACGTTACCCTTATGTACATTTCGATGGCATGGTCATCATCTTCAGAGGGTTTTTATTTAAATCAGTGTGATTTTGTCGCCACAGTGCTCCTTTATTTGTTTAATTTCTTCAGGTTATTAAATATATTTTTTAAATTATACTGTGCTTATACAATTTATAATACCAAATATATACTAGCACCGCGGATTTGGCTTTGGGGGGAACTAAGCTCAAGTCCGAGTATATATATACAATCTAAATGGATGTAAGTTCATCTCACAACAGTGAAATATAAAAATTCTTTCAGTTAGGTCACCCAACACTGATCTTGCGTGACGGTCTAGCCAGCAACTCAGCACGCTGCCTTATTATGGCCATATTTTCAACATATAGCGCTGCAATTTCAACATCGGTTAGTTTTGTAAATGGCCCTACCGTGGCCCATGTTATATGAGTGCTATCAACGCTGGCGAATCTGCGTTAGCTGGGCGTTGAGCGTTACCACCGCGGACTGGCGCGTTAACGACACGGCGCTATCAATGCTGAACCTAGTTATACAGAGCACTGTCAACATCCTTATATCTTGGGAATTTAATGCCCGGTTTTCAGCGTTATCAGTTCTCGTACACTCGTGAACCAGACCGCCGGGACTGTTAGAAAATCCTGATTGCTTAGGGTAGGGATCATATTTATTTAAAAAGAACGATTATTTTTGTAAATGTAATTATTAATTGCGTATCGACTACGTATTCAACGATCAATTAGTTTAAAATAAAATCCACATTACTAAAAAGACCTTCTGAAGGGGGGGGGGACAATACCTGTTCATCCCCCCCTCCCGGGTGGAGTACCACTGTAGCTATACAATTCAAACAATTACATCATACAGCACAAAAACAATATATCAAAACTAGCACACTCTGCACAATTATGGCACAGCACCTTTCTAATGATAAAAACTTCATTCCTTTCCTCTTATAATATATACTAAAAAAAGGTACTACAAAGTTTAATGTTCACGTATTAATATAACGATGAATCTCTAGTGAACACGATATTTGATCTCTGAAATTCTAATGATAAGAGAATGTATTTGAAAAACAAACTTTTCACAATATATATATATCTACTACATAAAAATATGATTAACAAAACATTTGTTCAGTATTTAAAATAAATCATTTGCACACTGAAATTAAAAATAAAATTTTTAAAATATCGTCTTGAAATTTAACTTTTCCACTTATCTTTCCAACAACTTATAATAATTTTTTTAAATAGAATCGACTATTGTTGCTAGTTCCTCAGCTCAAAAATTAATTGTGATATTTAAAGAATTCTGAAAAGTAATAGGCCTTACCATTCGAGCAATACTTAATCAAACATAATCTTGATCAGCATAAATCAAGTTTTTAACACATGAAAATAGGAATTTAAAGCACTCCAGTTTTTTAACGTTACAGTTAATTTACTTTAAATGCTTTAATCATATCTACTACAGCAGGAGTTCTCAACCTGGAGGGCGTTCAAGAATTTCAAGGGAGGCGTGAGTGTATTAAAAAAATAAAATATTCAAATATTGTCAAGGACAAACAGTGCCAGAGAGCCCTCTCAATGTTGTGAAAATGACTGGTATTACTTGCCAACCTAATCCCAGATTACCTCGAATACATTTGTATTTAGATTGATTCCATATGTTCTGATAATAATATGTTCAAAATAAAGTTATGTCCAGTAATATTAAATTTTGTGAAGAAATTATCTATATTTTCATTTAATAACCAGCTTCAGTTTCAAATTGCAATTGCACTACTTGTATAACTACATAATATGGTGGTGGTATGTGGGGAGGGGGGACCTACATCAGTGTTCAAAGGGGAGGTACAGAGCCTGAAAGGTTGAGAACCCCTGTACTAGAGAAAGGCTAATGTCCACCTTATCTTTAAGAGAAAATATTTCACCCCTTGATATATTGACTGCACTTTGTTCTGTAGTAACTTATATTTTTGGCAAATATTAAGTTGGTTTTGGTCCTGTTTTCTAAACTTTTCTTTGATAGTCACAAAGAATACTAAAAGAACAATTTGGATACAAATGCTTTACAGTTTCTGTTTCTTTGTACTACTTCCTGCATGATGTAATGTCTATCTGTTTATTCACTAAAAACAAAATTGAGTTTGTTTGAACAGTTCTGGTTCACTATAGTCAAGTTTTCATTAACACCAGAGTAGACTGTACTTGTTTGTGGCTAGCATTAATTAAGAAACTCGAGTTCAAAACATTTAACATGATGATGTACCAGTAAATATATTTTGACTATATGTCTAATGACGAAACTAAGTTTGGACCCATGCAACTGTGTTGTAACAGATTAAAAGATCACCTTCAGTTGTAATGTAAACTATAAATTCTGTAATTACCTGTCATAACAACGGACTTCTTGGCTGTTGCCCATCCAAGACTTCTTTGAACTGCCATTTTCCATTTTGTGTATCTCAGATTACGTTCTAGAGGCAGACAGAATTTTGCTCAAAATATATCTATATTCTTATTAGATAACCACTAAACAATACTAAATCTAGCGCTAAATTCATAATCATCAATAGTGTAAATGTTCATATGAATTTAAATTTAAGGTCAAGCAAGTAAGCATTTTTTGATAGAGAAATTACTTTTTGTAAAGTCTTTGAATTACAAATAAATTAATTTAAAACCAGTTTCCACACCCAGGGCAAAAGGATCCTTACGTTCACCAAGTTTATGGACCTTGGCAGGGTAAACTAGGTGTTTATCATCCTTCATGTGGAAGTGCAATAACCCATGCGGCTGACATGCAAAAGGATTAGACCGTCCGACTAAGAACCTTGTTCAGGAGGGTGGGGTGATGATTATTTGAAACTGTCTGTTGGAACATGTACTCTGCAAGAAATAACTAATATATTGCTCGTGCAGTATCATTTTTTAAATGAAAATAAATTGATAGAATTAAATCATTAATGACATCATTATCCATTTCAAGTTTTTTTATTTAAATAATACCTAAAAGTGGGTATTAAAATGGGAAATATTACATTCTGAAATGTATTTTATATTTTCCTAAGTTCTTATTTTTTGTTTAGGTACAGGTTTTACTGTTGCGGTAATATTTAACATATTTGTACATCTTCGGATAACATATAAACTTATTCCATTACTAATTTTTTCATTATAATATTAATAACTTCTAAATCATTGATCTATCAATATGAAGTTAGAAAGCAATTAAAAGATAATATTTTTATCTTTATTTAGAAATATAATAATGACCATAAATACAAAATTTTAACAAATAGCCTACAGTTTTATAATCCTTATAATTGTACACATTTACTGAGTTTAAAATTCCCGTCAGCATAGGTAGGCCTAGGATAAAGTCTGTTGTTTGTAAATAGTATTTTTTTTAAATTTTGTATTTCTGATGTGTATCTAGTTAATCTGCACAGGGGCTTACTAGTTAAGCATAAAATGTCAATGTATTTGTTCTAATAAAAGTAACATGAAGATAAAGAACAATTACCTTCAGATGATGTACAAGGCATGAAAGTATCCCCAACATTGTCAGTGCTGTTTAATTCTTCCTTCAGATTCCATACATTTATACCCTTAGCCTGCCCAGCCATCATAGCTGCTCCTAAAGATGAAACATCTTTGGCCACCGACTTCACTGAAAATGAAATATCCTTTTTTATTAAACATTCTTTTGGATGTTATATCAAACGTTTCTCTCAAACATAATACTTGCATGGGAACAACAAAACTCTCAATTAAAACAGGCAAAAAAACGGACAGTGAACTGTGAAATGACGTGTTATGTGTTATAATTTGTGAAAAAAGTTTGATAATTAAGTATGTTTAGTTTTATTTTCTTATTTATTAATAGTTGGCCAACTAACGTTACAGAACTAGTAATTTGTGATGTCAGTTGTGATCAATCTCAAGCCATAGCATAACTTCATTGAACCACCTCATTTCTATATCTAACATGATTAATACGTAGAAACCATAAAGTCCTATGGAAATTACATAATTTATTCACGCATTTGGCAGAGTGAGTCGTGAAAGCTGACAGTTATCTCAATCATCAGACACGGTGTTCCCATAGATAAATCATATTGTATGATAAATACTGTTATTATATTTTACTATTATTAGTGAACTCCCGTAGGACAGACGAGCTAGTGCAGTGATCCTCATGGTGAGACCTAAGGTCGGGAGTAGTAAATGAGCACCGAGCATGGTCTCCAGAACACATTTTGGGGTGTCATTAAAAAATGTTATGTATATATGTGTTCACACTCTAATGTCCGCATTTTAAGTCCGATCTGTTTCAAATATGGTTGTCTAAGTCGCTCGGACAAGTTCGTTAGCCAAAAAATCCAACAACCGAAGCACGTTTTTTGACCGAAAGTAACTGTTTTTTTGAGATTTTTCATGCTAGAAAGACACTTTTTTGGGGTTTATTTAAAAAAAATTTAGGATATAATTCTGCACATCTGTTTTTTTTACACGACAGTATAGCTCGCTTGGTTCCCCCAAAATCAATCAAAATGTAAAATACCATAAAAGTATCCGGCTCAAATCCACGTAGGGGCTTCTTCTGATCCGTGGCTATTGGCCGACTTTGTACGTTAGATAGATAGATGTATTTATTGTCGTTAGACAAACAAAGTTGCAATAGACATTGTCACAATTAACATTAAGCATAATTAATTAAAAAGCATAACAATAAACATTTATATCAGTAATTACAAAACTACATAAACAGGACATATATATATGACTAAAAATAAGTTACATAGTACACTAAAATACAAAATACAGTTCTTACACAAACTAAAATATAAGATCGTTGATATTACAATCCATAAACTCTTCAACAGTATAAAAACACTTTTTTTTAACCATCTATTTAAAACTAATTTAAAATGCCCAGTGGGAATTGCCTCAGAAAGATATCGGAAAGCAATATTTATAGGCCTAATCAGTAAAGGTATTAAAATTTGTTGTAACAATCTGATTTTTTTATATTATGGTTGGTTGTTTAATATTTAACATTAATTTCTATAATAATAAAATATGATTTATATGCCTGCAGTTACAATATTCTTTTAATATTCCCGTTAAAATTGTTTTATTGTAATTGTATGTAATTAATTTAATCATTGCATTATCATTCAATAATAATAACATGAGTGGACATTGTAAGGAGCAGGGCTGGTAATAAATTAGTAAAGAGAAAAATAGCATCAAAATGCCGGCCGGTACTCTGCTTAGTTTGGAAAAGTGGTGGTGCGAGGGGGAGGGGAAGTAGAGTGGGGGTTATACCCTCCCTCGCCACTGTCTCCTTTCTCGCAGAAGTACTCAAAATAGGTCACCGTCTAATAAATCCATCTATAGTATTCAAATCAGAAGTGTCACAAATATTCTCTTCTATAAAGTATTACATAACAATATAAATACACACCAACAGGAATACCGCAAAGATCTGCTTGCAACTGCATGAGTAGTCTGTTCTCTGTTATAGTCCCATCTACCTGGAGTTTTATCACAGGAGATCCACAGTCCTTGTTCATTGCTTCTAGGATGTCCCTGGTTTGGAAACAAATAGATTCCAATGCTGCACGGATAATATGACCTTTTGTAGTGAACTGAGTTAAGCCGCAGATAATGCTGCGAGAGGAAAATTATACACTTTAAATAAATAAACTTCCAACAGTTTTCTATCTGATGAACAAAGATCTTTATGATCGCATTAGCATGGTTTCATACTGCCAGTAGTGACCAAAATTATGTTAATAACATCAATACTTCGTACACTAAAATAACCTTGGCTGGAATAAATTATACATTGATGGTTGGGACTATGGAAGGCGGTGGGGGCTCTCAACCAAAGTGTTACAGCATGAATTAAACACACTTTCATTTGCAAGAGGCCTTAAGTTATAAATAAGAACCTGTCAGACCAGGATTTGCTAAAATTATACTTGCACTGAAGAACACAAAAAGAGGGACCAGTTTGTTTAGGGATAAACACATTGCAAATTGAAGTGGTAGATTCTAGAGGAGGAAGAAAAATACTGTTCAGTATGTGCTGTAATGTTTTAGTACCAGTAAAACCCCGGTGAACCGAACTGAAGGGGAGGCAGCCGTTTTGGATAACAATGTTTTCGATTAACCCATAAACATTTAACACCACAGTTTTGAAAAGTTCTGAAGGTCAAACGAATTAAAAAATCTCTTTGTAGGCTGCACTTATGTTCTTTACTTAAGTTAAAATTACATTTTTAGGATTACAGTACATCAATATACAGTATACTGTATTTAATAGTTTGTAGCATATGAATTACTCATTAAAAAAACTCAGTAATGTTTGTTTGTTTCTTGCGTCCCTCCAGATGTGTGTGCCATGGTCTTAAGGCCTTCACACACCCTAACATAGCGTCCGACCACGGACGCATGCTATGCCCGCGATCTCGCTATATAACTTAATAAAAACAAACAACACGTGTTTTGGAAGTCGTCTTGGCGCCTGGAGAGGAAGAAAGGCGGATGCGCATGCATCGGTAAAAACATAATAGAGGCTATGTTTACAAAAAATCGCTTCCCAGGCGATATATAGTGGGCACAGCGTGCTTTGGCAATGTCAGTGTGAATTGTTTCTTAGGAGGGGTGGGAGAGTTAGCAGTGTTGCTATAGTGGAATAACCCCTCTACCGACTTTGACGAGACCATCCGAGATTACATTTTTCCACATTTTCAACCTACTTTTTGTGTGTAAAACGTTAAAAATAAAGTTTCAGTTACTCTGTGAGCATAAATAAACATGTGAAAAGAAATACTTAGTTTGTTTATTTTGCAGTTTGATTCTGAGGAGGGAGAAAATAGGCGGCCCGATATCAAAGAAAAGGGGGACTTCTAACATTTTTTGAGTTCTGAGAAAACTGAATTCAAAGTTTGACATTGGCACATTTTTTTTTAAAGCCGCTACTTAATTTCTAATAGTTGTTTATGTTGTAGAAAAAAGTTCTAATTTTTATTAAAAAAACAAAAAATAAATATGTACATACAATAGGACTATTATTTTTGGATTTCCGATTTTCGGCTTTTCGGATAACCCGGGTTTTGGTTGACCCGAGTTCGGTTAACTGGGGTTTTACTGTATATCAACAGGACTTTTTGATCTCTATTTCTTGATCTATAAAGCTGATTTTTTAAATGTAAATTAGTCAGTAGCCTTCAATGTTAACCTATTTTAGTTCGCTGAAAATTAGCGTCGAAACATATTAAGTTTTTATATAAAAAAAAAACTGCAATTTCAAAACATTTAAAAAAAACTCGGTACAAGATGATAGTTCATTTGTTATCGTTTTTCATTATAATTGTTATTGAAAAATTTTAGGTTTTTCCAATAGCAATAAAAATATAGCAAGTTAATTAGCCAGTAGTAGAGGTGGTAAATCTTACCCTCTTGCATCTTTCCTCCAATAGGGAGCATATAATCCTGAAAACGCAGGAACAAAGTACACGTCCCCTGTAGTCATTACTTCCTCTGCTAGCGTTTCAGTCTCGGAAACATTTTCCATCAGATTAAGGTTATCTCTAAGCCATCTAACAGCAGTTCCTGCAACAGCGACCGAGCCTTCTAGAGCGTACACCGGAGGTCTATCTGGTCCTAGTTGGTAAGCTAGAGTTGTAATCAGTCCATGTGTGGATTGCACTATCTAAACACACAAGCAATATTTTACCAGTTTGCTTTTGGTAAATAAATGTTAACAACTAACTTGTTATTATAATCACCTATTCTATTGGACACTCTCAATCAATTACTTTCCTGATCAGCTTACTGAGATCTCTACGTGAGAAACCTATATGATATATGAATATATTACAAAAAGTGAAATCCCTGTCTTTTTCATAAATTTTTAAACATGATCATAAGCTCTTGATCAATACAGTGCACATTTTCAAACAATCTTATTGCAGTAACCAATCTCAAAACGGGCAGGCCCATGGAGGCTGCATTATTTCATTCCTTTTTTTTCTTCTTCTTAAATTTTGTTGTTATGTATATTAAGTTTTTCCTTTTTTTAGGATTTTGAAGTAATATTGGGTTTTCTTTTTTGTGTTATTTACCGTAAGTAATGCACTATAGTGTCATATTTCAATTTATTTTGCTAGTTCTGTTGTTAAAGAGAGTTATATTTTTCTGTTGTTATCTATATCTTGTTTAGTTTTGTTGGTTTTTCTTATTGTAATAAAAGGAATGAAAAAAATATATATATTTGAACAGTTGATTAGGCTGTTAAAGAGTTGAAAAGAATCTGTAGAATTATTCTACGGATGAGTTGTTTCAATACTGAGACCAGTATTTCAAATTATACTCTGGTCGTTGAACCAGATTAAATCTTTAGAATTACAATAATTGGTTTAGTATTCAGTAATAACCATTTCACTTAACAAGATCAAGTCAACAAGGTTTGAAGTTAAGTTAGAATGGAAATGATTATATCAATAGTATAGATCCCTCTTTTTAACACAAGTTATTAGACAGTTTAGGCTATTAAATACTTTATACAAGTCCATTTTCTTTTAAAATTAAAGCCTGGTTAGTAAGATCATGTGACTTTACTAGTTAAAACTTAGTTAAAAATGTTTTGTTTCATACATCACTGCAAAACTGTTAATATTTTCCATTTGAAATTACATCCGGGATATGACAATTTACTAATTTGAGTTTGAACATAGTTTGAAGAATTAGTTTAATAAAATTTAGCACTTTTTCTTAAATGAGTTACATTTAACCAAACTTGAACTCAGGCATTTTCTTTGTGCCACAAGCAGACAGATGGTGAAGCCAAGTTACAATCAATTTTTCTAATGGCATGCAACAGCTGTTGCATGCGTTAGGACAGGTCACCCGCGCCTCTATCATTAAAAGTACGCCAATTTAGTTCACTCGTGCGCTGCAAGGGTTTGACTCAGTTAAGCTCGGCGGTATTTTTTAAGTGAAAGTTACTGTAATGCTGATTCCTCTACGAAATCGCACAAATGTATATTTAATTTGATTTGTTTCCTAGAGATCTCAATCGATGTAGATGACTTGTATAAAATTTTAAATAGCTTGTAATTCTTGAGGAAATAAATACAACTATTATAATTACTGAAAATTACATAGTCAACAATATTCATTAATAGCATGGTGTCAGCAGACTGAAGCAAAATACTACAATCAAATCCATCGTAGGGAAATGTCACTGACTTTTAAAGCCTGTAAAATATTTTTCAGAATGTTTAACAACTAATGGGAGAAATTTGATAAAAATTAAGGCGAACTGTGACAATAATGTAGGAGCCTCAAGGAAAAAGCATTTATTTACTGTATGTAAAACATTTATTTTAGTATCTATATTTATGCTAAGTATGTTTTCATTTACCCAAAACTTCTACTACAATTTGTCTTGGTATTGTTGTGAAAACATACAACTTCCGCAAAATCTTAAATAAACATTAACAGTGTAGGGTACTTACGGATTTACCAGTGTTATAGAGAAGGAAACAACCACTACTGTATGTATTCTTGGCCTGACCTTTCTGCAAACACAGCTGTCCAACCAATGCTGAATGTTGGTTGCCAATTATCTAAACACAAAGTTTAAAGTAAATACTTTTAATTTATTGGCAAAATTATATAAATTCATTTTCCTGCGCACTTAAATTTCAAACGTATTTACTAAACATTCGTAATTGTACAGGACACAAAGTTTTTCAGTAAGATCATTATAACCCAGCACCATTAATCTGCACTATACTAACTTTTTCATTAGGATAAGAAAAAAAAAAGAAGAAAAAGATAAACAAATATTAATATCCATTAATATATTTTACCGTTCTCAGTAGTCACTTGCATTATTGACTATTCAGCCATTCTCAAGTTATTGGAGAACATCCTCCGTGGCCGTGGAACACTTAACGAAAACAAATTCACAAGCATTTAAATAAATTATTACACGAAAACACATTTTAATAAAACCATGTCCGCTGGGCCCACCGTCTCGCACTGAACTAGTAAATGTGTTTTTGTGTAATAATTTATTTAAATGTTTGTGAACGTGTTTTTGTCAAGTGTCCCATGACCTCGGAGGATGTTCTCTAGTAACTTGAGAATGGCTGAATAGCCGAAACAGCCGTCGATTTACAATACGACAAACTATATAAATGATAAATATCAAACTTATTATTTCGCTGGACTAACAGATCTATCAGTATATTTGAGTGTTTAATTTCACTGCCTACTAGAGAATAAATGTAATAGAATAAATAACAATATACTAGATTCCTTTGGATGGCCTATTCATTTTGTTACGTCATGTGTTAAACCTAGTGTAGCTTGCGCATCGTTCACTGTCAAAATTAACAGGGTTACAATACTATTAACGGTTATTCAAAGAGTTTCGCCCAACCTAATATTAGATAATTAATAATATTTTGACTCGCATTTCAGATAAGAATGTAATCAAATAAATGGTGCTTAGCAAAACTACACAACAGTTATTGGAATAGTTTTAGGTCCATACCAAAATATGTTGGTAATGTAAAAACAATTAGCTGTTTATATGATTTTATTTAGCCTAAAGAATGTACTTCTTGTTATTTAAGACTATTACTAATACCTAATTTGTTTTAATATTTGAAAGACTATTAATAATTATTTTAAATTATTAAAAATTTATTATGATTATTTCTTAATAAAATGCTTTATTAGTATTAAGAGCGTTTCCATCTGTTCAAAACGTTTCCATGCCAAAATATCTCCCGCTGTTATTTTGTTTTTAAAACTTTATACCCCTGTAACTTTCAAACGGTTGATCGTACAGTAGAGCGTCGAAAATCCGAACTAATTGGGACCGAGGGATGTTCGGATTACCAATTTGTTCGGATTTTTGAAAATAACTAAGCAAATGCCATTTAGGCTAAAATACAAGCCCTTTATCGATATTAAAGTGGTTAAACAGTACAAGCAGTAATGTAATTACAATACAGTATGTAAGACTACAGTAGACTCCCGATTATCTGCGATAATGGGTGGCTGAACTTTCGTGTATAATCGAAATCGCGGATAATCCGAAACTAACCTAAAATGCCCTAGAAATAGTTCAAAATGACCGTAAAACTAAAATAAGTGCTTAATTAATCTTTACAAAAGGTTCAGGTAATAACAATTAATTTAAATATGCACAGTTACGTACCTTTATATGTTGGAAAAATTACATAGTTTCACACACACTATTTACATATTTACAAAGAACAAAAACAAAAAAAAAAACAGTCCAGTACATAACTACTACAGTACTACTGTTGTCAAAATGCACTTTCAATATCAATCTCTATCAGCATGGAGCAAAAAAGTCCTTTATTGACGGGGGTGGGAATAGTCCCGTTATGAAGGTTATATGCTTACTGTATTGTCTTTGAGGTGGCGCTACAGTCTGCGCGCGAGATAATGGGCCTTCACTCGCTAAACTTTGTTCCCCGTAGTATCGCACTTGGGTTATTTTACATATTTAATTTGTATTTTTTGGCGATCGCGGTTAAGCCACAACGCGGGTAATCCACTCGTGGATAATCGGGGTTCTACTGTACTTACATATTATGATTTAGAAGAACCTGCACGTACACAGTAGGGCCAATATGATTACACTTGCACCTCTCAATTATAGTGCAGTACACAATTAAAAGTTCACTTGTACATTATAGTTAACACAAACGAAATATAAAAAAATACTTACTATATAGTACACTACTGTATGTACAACACACTGTTATAATATTTACACAAAGAGAAATGAATGCACTTTCTGTATGTTTACGCTGTATGTTTACTGCTAGCGCTAAAGCAGCTTATGAGCGTGAAAGTGAAAATACTGACAGCCAGTCTGCTGTGAGGGTGTGTGACTCCGTGTGAGAGCAGGTGTTTAAAAAGAGATAATAATGTCAAACTGCGATGAAGATTTTTGTAAAATTTTTAACGACGCAATAATTGGAATTTGCGAAAACGAAAAAGGCAGGGGCTGCCTCGGAACGCGTTCGGATTTTTGACATTTCGGATTATTGACGTTCGGATTATCGACACTCTACTGTATAAAAAAAAAACACCAAGAACAAAAAGTCTTAAAATAACTTATTAATTATTGGATAAATATTAATAACAATTAATATTGGAAAGTGGCGGCCAATTTTTGAAATTTCAAATTCATTTTTAACGGTCACTAAAAAGTACGTAAGCCCCCCATTTAAAGTTTGCTGTACATCTTGTACTTTTGGAGATTCCAATGGTGACCAAGTTAAAATGGACACCCTGTATACTTTTAAAAACATAGGCTCTGCCCAGTGCCCACACAGTCACTGATTAAGAATATTTATTTAATAATTTATTGTAGCTTAACTTGTAATTAATTTATATACATTAACAAAAATCAAGTATTAATAAATATTTGCTTACTCCTGAAATAGGAATGTCCTTCAGTGTCGGTTCTGTTATTTTCCCGTATATTTCAGAGCTGCTGCGAATGGTTGGTAAAATATCCATAGGAACATTAAAGTGCCTGAAAAAATAAAAAATTGGTTTTCTTAATACAAAACTCATAGTTTTTTAACACATAAAACCAATTTATGTTAACGGTTACATCACATGCAGAAGTAACTCAATATTGTTTGCACACAACAATAAATAAATGTACAGTAAGCAAATCCCATATTTAACAACACGTTCTTAAGGCTCAGCAGAAACAGCCACCATCTTGAATTTCAACTCCCATAAGAGCAATGTTTAACGGGCAATAAGATTACTGGAGTAACAATGATCAGAAAATTAAACTGAATGTGGCATTTTAAAGGTTATGACAGTCTGAATGTGGATAACTTTTATATTTAAAAAAACTGTTTTGTTTTAAACTAAATCTGTTCTTTAACTTGGCTCAAAATCAAAGTTTGCGATTTTTTTCTTATTAAATAATGCAAATATCAAAAATGTAAAAAGATCACCACACTCGAAGTTTAATTACCTTTCAAATAAAAGTAATTTCAATAATTTTGGATAATTTATGACGGAAAAATTCATGTTATTGTGGAAGCATGTATGCGCCGAATTTGTGTTCCTACTCGAGTGTTTAGCCTGCAATCTGGAGGTTATCACATCAACTTATTGCTCGCGGAGGAATACTAGAAAAATAATATATCTTTTAATGTTCAATGTGTGAGAGAAAGCTGTGTTTAATAACACATACTCACATACATTGTCACGCAAGCACATTTCAGTACGTTTACAGTCAGGGTTACGTCTGTAACCCTCTATTTCCCGCCTTTATGAAGCTGCCCTATATTTGCTAGCGGAAGAACGAAAAACAAATAGATATCCAAGTATGAGGTTAGAAAATAAATTCTATTAATGGAATTATTAGGTACAACTCTTGATTCGTTTCACGTCTATACTAACATTATAAAGAGGTAAAATTTGTTTGTTTGTTTGTATGTAGGGGGTAATCTGGAACTACTGAACCGATTGAAAAAAAAAATAGTTTTACTAATAAAAAGTTACACTATCCCTGAGTAACATAGGCTATAATTCATTTTTATAAAAACATTTTTTATTTCAATATTTGTAAATTTAGTCACTAAAAATTCTTAGGTTAGGCCTAGAGTGATAAACCAACACATGTTTTTACATTTATTACCTTAGCAACCAATTGAATAAAATAACAGATAAAACAGCTGTTTGCTCTAATATTTCCATTAACTGCTGATTTCTAACTTTGAAGCAATTATTTGTGTTTCTAACTTTTAGGTTATGTTTTTATAAAGTGTAGACCTGAGCCTTGCTGGTTCTTTTAACATTTGTTATAACTGCTGTTATAAAATACACGAAATAATTTGATTTGAACATTTAACATTATTTACCATCTTAGCTTTGGGGTTATTATTAATCCTACACCTTTTTTATAAAGAAAACATAACATGATTATGTGTATAGAAGGTTCCAACATGGGTCGGCATGCAGGGGTTTTCCCTAGTTTTATATTATCCACTTAAACAGGCCTAGTCGCTTTACAGTTAAAATTTAAATGAGATAACGCCCAAGACTGGTACAAGATTAAGGCCTTGTGTGATATCATAATTTTATAATTTGCTACGATTACAATTAATTAGGCACTCTTACAAATCTAATCACTTTATTAACCTTACACTTACTTGCAAAGTAATGGATCCCATTTCAAAGTCTCTATATTCATAAGCATTGTCCTAGATGCATTTGTTACATCTGTTATGTGCAGGCCACCATTTTTACCACCAGTCAAATTCTGCAAACAATTTTTCATAATTAATTATAATATTGTCTTGTGGGTCTGATAATAGCAAAATGATGAATGTAGTTTAGTTGTAATCTTACTAACAGATACTCTTAGGGTATACAGCAATCCCTCGCTATTCGCGAGGGATAGGTTTCGAAAAATTGCCACGAATAATAAAACCACGAATAGCGAAAACCAAATCTTAATAGGAAAAGGGAGGTTATGTTCGCGATATATAGAAAATTTTGAAACATTATGTACTAATACCTATATAATTAATTTACATTAGATACAGGCAGTCCTTGTTATACAAGATCCCACTTTATGCGATTTTACGGTAAAAAAAGTCCTTGAAAGGTTTAGTATTTGAGCTGAATTGTTTGGAGTGTAGGCTACAGTTGATAATTTTATTAGTTATTGGAGCATTGTTTGTCATTTCACTCTCCCCTCAAGGTCAGGGCTCTCATAACGGTACCTCTACCCAACCTGGCTTGCTACGTCATTGTCTGAGTTTGTCTATTTTTAGAATTTAGTCACGTCAAGGCATCAAGCTATCGTTCGCTGTCAGTAGCGAAAATATTGGTCACGAGTGATAATCTAAAACGTAATAAAAACTTAATTTCTTTCAAAATATTTTACTGTACATTTAATTAATTCTTTAAAATTAATTTGACTTGCTGTATACTAAATTGATGTCTCCAACTAAATCACAATGCCTTTGACCTTCATTTGCACAAGTCCACTTGTATTCACACAGAGGTGTGTTGTAGGGCAATCCCATCTTGTATGTTTTGTTGTATTTGCGAGTGTTTCGCCGACGTGGTGTTTATACAATGTTATTAAATTCGTACAATAATAATTACAGTACATACACTGTAATAATTTACGAATTTTGCATGTACTTTATTGCTATTTAATACAGTATTTTTTTTTAGTGACCGCGAATACTAAGCCCGCAAATGTCGAGGGATTACTGTAATTTGTTTAAATATCATACAAACTGTTACAGTAGATATTAACTTGTTTAAGAATACCATTGTACCGCTCAATTAAATCTCCCCTTTAAATTATTTCCAAAACTAAATTTATTGGCAATTTTAACAGTTTCAACTAACTTAAAACGCTTAAATAGTAAATTGTTATTCTAGTTCCTCAATAGAACTTGCGGTTGGGACTTCAGTGTTTACATTCACCGCAGTACTCATTGAACATCTATTATAAAATGTTCAAACAATAGACTATTAGCTCACCAATTACCTTGCTTGCGGACCTGCTATTTAAAGTTTTATGAACATAAATAAATGATAATAATTATTTATCTACTTCAAAGTGACTTTCAGTTATTTGATCTTCCTTCTTATTTGGTACTAGGGGAAACCTCTGCGTCTCCGCACGCCAACCCCGTTGGGACCTTCTATACACCATGTTATGTTTTCTTTATAATAAAGGTGTAGGATTAATAATAACTCAAAGCTAAGATGGTAAATAATGTTAAATGTTCAAATCAAATTATTTTGTATATTTTATAACAGCAGTTATAATAAAGGTTAAAAGAACCAGCAAGGCTCAGGTCTACACTTTAATACAAACCTAACCTAAAAGTTAGAAATACAAATAATTGCTTCAAAGTTTGAAATCAGCTGTTAATAGAAATATTAAAGCAAACAACCGTTTTATCTGTTATTTAATTCAATTGGTTGCTATGGTAATTCATCAGTCTAGGCCTAACCTAACAATTTTTCCGACTAAATTTACAAACATTGAAATAAAAAAATGAATTATAGCCTATGTTACTCAGGCTAGTAAAGCTTTTTACTAGTAAAACTATTTTTTTAATCCGTTCAATAGTTCCAAAGATTACCCCCTAAATATATAAAAAAAAAACCAACAAACAAACAAATTTTACCTCTATAATATTAGTATAGATAACAACTTCTTGACTGTAAGCTTATACAATTATAGCTTCACTTTTTTCCATGTCTAATGACACTTTTAATTGCTAGGAATTCTGGAGTTAAAAAAACGCTATTTTTATCAAACTATTAACTTTTACAATAGCCACTGTCTACTGTACACGTTTAGTCCTATTTCGTAAGCCTAGGATCTATATTAAATATTGTGGTTTTTAAAATCTATAAATTTTTATATTCTGTTCAAAATAATTACAATTTATAAGTCACTTTAATTTAACTGAATCAAATGTAAGCTGTAGAAATTGCCTAGTTAATATTTTATTCAAAATATTGAATTCATACGATTTCGTGTATGTTTATATTTTGCGGTCATACTATAAAACAATATGTCTGCCGCTGACAACATACATCATCTGTCACCTGTTGACTTGATTCTTTCAAGTCTGATGCTTTATTGCATTTTGCTTTACATATTTCAGTTATTACTTTGGGTTTACAATTGAGTTTGATTTATTAAATTAAATATATATGCAGTAGAACCTAAACTATCCGAGGTAATTGGGAGCGGGCAGAACTCGGATAACCAAAATCCAAATAATACGGTAGACCGTGAGAAAACCATTAAGGTGCAAGTTCCCGCGTCATTTATATCATTTTAGGCTGATGTGGAGCCACACTTAATTTAAAATCTATTTTATTTGGCTTTAAATGATATAAACAAAGTTTTAAATAACAAAGAAGGTTTGATAATGTACTCAAATGAAAAAAATTGGCTACTGTAATAAAAACCACAAAAATAATGCTTCTAAGTTTTTTTATCGATTATCTAGCCTCTTCCTTATTTGAATACCATTGAGACCCACTTTTCAATTTCCGATCTATTTCGCCTCCAATCCCTGACAGTCACTTCCCCAACACCTACATCACTTGCCACTTTTCTTATTTAATCACCTCCATATAATCGTTCCATTGCTTCCCATTTTTGATTTAAAGATAAAACAACACGCTTCGCTTCCACTCATAATGATACTTTCATTCACAAAGTTTAAGACCGACACCGACTAAAAGCAAAAGTAGCAGGGGGAAGAAACAACTCGTGGGAAAGGACGGGGAGTCCTAAAAATACAATGCTGCAAGGAGGGGAGTGTAAACAGGCCAAGACTATACTACCTGTCCACTAAAGGTCACCATACTATTGTGCTGGATAAGGAGGAGAAATGTTTTCAGGATGTACAAGGCAAACAACAGTATTTTTTCTTTCTGTTCAATCTAACACAAGGTTTTGTTATAAATTCACTTATTAAGAAATCCACTTAAGCTATCTAGTCTTTAACGAAATCAATTCAGTTAACTTATATTTATGTGTAACTAAACAGCAAAACTTTTTTTTTAATTTGCCTTGGTTAGTACGGAAACTTGAATAACCGAGGTACTACTGTACTTCTTTGATTTTACTACATAACTAATTACATTTTATAAATGTTTTATTAATAATTCGATAGTGCTAAAACCTAATCTCACTATTAGCCAAAAGGTCATATGAAATCGCCAGAGGCCTTAACCTCTCTATTTCAAAGATTTACATTATTTTTGTGTATTAGTTGTACCAACTTAATACATTACAATCTATTTTTTACTTGAGTAGATTTTTATTTTAGAAAATTGCAGAAATAGCCGATTTCACAATGATTTGGATCACAAAAATTCTCAAGTTATAGATCATCATTAGGCTTTATTTATATAACTTTAACTTATTATTTGTCTACATTTATTTTGTATCATTATTCAAACTATATATTCCCCTTAAACTATTTATAGTAATTATTCCATTATTCTAGAACCAGAAGTTATTTTTATTAAATCTAGACTAGTATATATAATCCAAATACCACTCACTGACTCATCACGAAATCTCAAAAACCACCAAACGGATTGGAATGAAATTTGGTATATAGCTTCCTCTAGAACCGTAGGTGCTCGCTAAGAAAAGTTTTCAAAAAATTCGAAATTTTAGGGGGGTTTGGGGGGGGGGGGCAAAGTTTCTAAAAAAAAAAACCACTGCACGGATTGGAATGAAATTTGGTAGGTAGCTCCTTCTAGGGCCCTAGGTGCTCGCTAAGAAAGGTTTTCAAAACATTCGAAATTTTAGGGGGGGTTTGGGCGGTCAAAGTTACTAAAAATCTCCATAAGAAATACATAGTGTAATATATTTATTGATATATATTTTTTGTTAATATACATTTAACTTTGATTTGTCTATCCGTGCAAAGCTGGATCAGGCAGCTAGTAGTCTATAAATAACTTATAAAGTGTTGACATATTATGTAATTTTAGGGGTGGTTCATTGTTTTTGTTGATTGTGTGGTCAATTGTTCAGAACATTTTATCTGACAAAGTAGATTTAATTTCTCTCAGGCCCCGCTAAAAAAAAATATATTTTTCCAACTTGACTGAATGTCTGGTTATATCTTAAAAACAAATAATAATAATGGTTATAATGTTGCTCCCATCAGAGTGTCTAGAGCTTTCATTAGTTATAACACTGGCATTAAAATAAGATCAATATAAAAATTATGATCTACATTGTTTTATCATAATCAAATTGCAATTTTGATTCCATAAAAAAATGACTTATCAATTCCTAACCTTGATTTATACAAATAGAGGATAAGAAATGCACGTGTCCTTACAGACCCAAATCAGCCATGTGTCTACGGTGCCAAAGTGACATCTGTGCTCCTTGATAGCTTTCCTAACTGAAGGTACGTTGTCCATCAACCATCGCAGCTTGAGCGCACTGAAGTAAGGAGAGATGGGAAGTCCGCAAAGAGGCTTTAGATAGTTTTTGTTACCGTCCGGTATCTTTGCAAGGACGTGGTCGACCGTGGTTGCCGTTCTGTTATCACACCACACTGTAACAATTCAATTCGTTTTACAATCTGAAATATCAGACATGGGTTGTATTTTTTGTAACAGCCTTATATTGTACCAAAGTGACATTAGTTCTGTGTCATAAATAAAGATTATCTTACAAAGAAAAATAATTTGAATAGTGTAATTAGTGATCAATTGAGCAGTCATAGCACTTGGCCTAGGTCTCACACTACTCAATTGACAACTATACTTTGTATTGAATATTTCAACCACTAAAAATCATCTAATGGCAATAGAACAAAAACCGTTGGAAAGGTAATGATTTAAACTTTAACTTTTGTATTTACAAATTTTTTCTAATGTTAATATGTAATATGTAATGTTCAAATATGTAATCTTTTTTTTTTAAATTGTAGTTTTCTGTAAACCTATTGCCGTGCATGAAACACAAAGAAATTATACTCAACTTCTCTAAAGCTCAATATCGCTCGATAGAAATATTTTGACAAAAATACCATTAGATTAGTCAAGATTTTAACTTTCTAAAACTGCCTTCCAATCAGACGTCACTTAGTTTTCGTGCTTTCGACAAGTTTCACTAGGTACAGAAAGTTTCAGAAGTAAACCATCCATGCGTAAGTTTTCTGCTGGACACAGCTTGTGTAAGTCTTACTAGACAATATATTTGATCCCTAAGCTAGGTTCCAATAATTTCTAAAATACTTACGAATGGCATTGTATAAAGGTTCGCCAGTTATCGAGTCCCATACAAGCGTAGTTTCCCTCTGATTGGTTATACCAACTGCGACTATATCAGAAACGGATAAGCTAACCTTTGCCAGTTTTTCTACCACTTCCTGCATGCATTGTTGAACGGCTGCTAGTATTTCACGGGGATCCTGTTCTGCCCAACCCTCCTGCGGACTCTCTTGGCCTATATCGATGTCATGCGAGACTATTTCTTCTTTTGTAACGGATGAAAACACCTAGAAATGTTCAAACTAATTTACATTATAATTTCACATGAATTCTGAAATTTACGATTACAACACGGAGTCCTGAAAAACTTGTACCGTACACAGACAACTATATTATTTGTAGCCGCCTTTTTGATTTAAAAAAAATTGTGTTCCCTGTTAGTTAGAAAATTTATGTAAGATAGGCAGTTTGGATTTATCTAGGATATGTTATGATGCAGAACCACAATGATTTACTTTTGAGATCAAAAATAGACAACCATTAAAAAATAAAGTGTTTCCGGGCCTTGACACTTTGTATAGGCTTTATCTTCTTTCATTATTATATTTATCAGAAGAAAAGCAGACATTTTTTTAAATGCTCTATATACTATATAGTGTAACGCAAGTGATATTTTAATAAATAAATAAAATATTAAAAAAAGGAAAAATAATTTAAAGAGCTGTTATAAAAGTCTTAATCTATATGTATAAAATCCAAATACCACTCACTCACTGACATGACTAATCACAAAATCTCAAAAACTACCAAACGGATTGCAATGAAATTTAGTATGTAGCTTCCTCAAATACAGTATTAAGAGTCCTTGGAGGCTAACGCCATCTTGGATTTGCCCGCCATAAGAGCAATGTTAATTTCAAACAGCCGCTGAAGAGTTATTTACCATCCCAAAATAATTTGTCACATACCAAAGTGATTGTAATTTAAATATTTAGGGCGCTATGAGATAAGAAATTTTGTTTCAGTTTTTTATTTGCTTTATGAGGAAAAAATTAAAGAAAAAATGCTTTACAAAAAAATGGTTTGTTTTTGAGACTTTAATTTTCACAGTTCCCTTAGTAAATTAGTTCTTAAAACTCTGTTAAATTTTTAATGCTTTAGGAGGAAAGATTAAACAATAATTTACGTTTAAATGAAGAAATGTTAAGTCGGTCGTTATGCGCCGAACGGCATGTTTATCGGGCATTCGTAGTTCTCTAATTGACCAAGAGAAGAGAAGCGCTAGAGTCGTTTGCGGTGGCACGGTTAGGCTCCAAGGACTCTTAAGATAAAAATCAAATACAGTAGAACCTAGGTTTATCCGAGTTTCCGTATTAACCGAGACAAATAAAAAAATTTGTTTTGTCAAAATCAATTCTGTTAACTTACATTTACAGTAGAACCCCTCTTAACTGGTCTGGTCGGGACCAAGATCCTGGCCGTAAAAAGAGGTTCCCGTAAAAAATAACCTACATATTTCATAAATAAACAAGCAAATAAGACGTTGTTGCAACTCATTTTATTGTATGGACAACATACATCAACAAATTAAACATTTTAAACTTACATAAACTTTGAAAACTGAATTTACACATACTGTATCAAAAAATCAGTTATTTTTTCTGTTCTTTAACAATCAAAGATTTTTTGAAAGCCAAGTCTCTCCATTTTCATACGTTAATCACGTCTAATGCCGTTGAATCTTTTTGCTGCTCAACATATTACGCAATACGATACAAATATTACATATTTTGCTCCCACGAAATTCAGTAAGGGTTTCGACAAAGCAACAGACGAAGAAACAAAGGATGCCGCTTTGTCAATTGGTTCTAAGAAAAAATGCAGTTGCCGCGGAAGCAAGAGGGGAATCAAACTCATGCCCCCCTCCCCTGTTCTGCTTGCCACAATACTAACACATTGCACGGCTTTATTTTCCAGGAAAGTCCGTCAAACAATCAATGTTTAAGACTTCGGCCAGTTACAGTAATATAATCTGTAAGAGAAAAAAAAACTCTATTGTTCCATGGAGGCCGGTTAATCTGAGGACCGGTCGATCCGAGGCCGGTTAAGAGGGGTTATACTGTAGCCTATTTGTAAGTATAAAGAATTGATTTTGACAAAACATTTTTATTTGCCTCGGTTAATATGGAATTTTGGTGAAATATAAAACACTACTTTACCACAAAACGAACAGTTCTTGTGCTTTCATCAATTACTGCAATTAATGGTTCTTTTCTTGCCTTATCTGTGTTCATTCTGTCTGTAATCATATATCAGTACGGTATGTAACATTATTACTTTAAGCTTGTAGGTTGCAACACACTTTAATATCATGACTTAATGTTAAATCCAATGTTAATTGCTTGATAAGGAGTTGCAAGTAACCAGGAAAACATAAAATAATTAATATGAGTCAAAGTTATTTATACATAATTTTTCTGCAAAATAACTAAGAAACTTATCTACTTTTATCATTTCTCTTATACATCTTCAACAAATATTGAGAAATAATCTTAATATAGTTTATATTATAGAATTTTTCTTAAAACTTTAACAAGAAAACACATTTGTGAGTAATAAGTGTGTATTATATTCAAAATATTTTTTTAAAAATAATTTTTGCAGTGTGTAGGATACACTACACTATTAGAAAATGGACTGTATGCATTAAGTAAATTATTTAGAATGTATGAATAAAAACCAGAAGAATAAGAATCAGACTAAATCACTCATGCTAAAGAAAAATAATAAAATAATAAAGTATGAATTAACATATCCAGTATTTAAAAATGCACCTCTTCAAATTTCCATATTTAAAAAAATCCATTAATAATAATTATTTATAGGTTAGTTATATTACTATAATTTATGTGCTTCATTAAATATGTACTAAATGTAAGTTATAGCTAAATAAAACAACAAACTAACAATAAAATTAGCACTGACACTTCAAATGACCTTGCATCACTGACTGAACAAGAAGTTGTGCACAACTAAACAAATGTGTCCTTCATACTTTAAACCTTGTGAGATCATTGGATGAACCAAGGAGGCTGGTTGGAGGTGGGGACAACTCTTGTTTACATGTATTTTTAGCTCTAGACCTACTTATTTGTATAAGACACAAGGTTATTTCTCAGTCTGGGGTAAACATGAGAGACCATGGTGAGGGTTATCATTCTTCAATAATACATTTAGTTCCAGATTTGAGCAGTAATTTATAAGGGATATACAAATATAGGCCAAACTAAAATTTTTGAAAAGCCTTCAGGAAACAACTTTTATTAATCAAGGAGGTCAACCTTATAATGCAAATTTCATTTAGCCTAAATATCTCTCTATACAAAGAAAATATTCTTTTCTATGGGTTTTATTGCTTTAAAAACATTATGCTTAATAAGCGCAACCAGGAGTGCTGATTTAAATAAAATTATGTAATTAATATAAATGAATTACCTTTTTTTTCTCTGTCCAAACAATCCTTATTAATTACTGGTTTCGGTAAGACTAAGCCACCATCATCAGATCAACACAAAATTTGTGGTAGGCCTAATTCATTTTTCACATTCCAAGTGTAAAAATATTTTACTTGTCAAGACATAAAATAACAAACAGTACACATTATTACAACTTTACACTTCACACCTTCAGGCGCATATACTGTAACCTAAAACGTTGAAACATATAAATTAAAATAAAATAAATTCCAATATCAAAATTGATTCTTAATCTTTCTTTCACATAATCTGAATCACAAACAGATTTTACGCTTGGAATGTAAAAAATGAATTACTACAAAACATTTTGTGATGATCTGATGATGGTGGTTTATCTCACCGAAACCGGTTATCAAAGTATTAATAAGGATTGTTTGGACGGAGAAAAAATAAGGTAATTAATTACAACTTTATTTATTGCTTTCTTATTTTACTTTTTACTGAACTGGGTTCAGTATATAAACCCCTTAACTTAATTAATTGTCTTCATATTTTTTAAATTTTCTAATAATGTAACAGTGTAACATACATTTTATTTATCGATGCCATGGTATTGGTATATAATCTTAAAGTTATTTGTAACTAAACACAATTTTGCCATTGGTATTATGTTTTTTCCAAGCTTATTATGGCATATTTATGTTAACATCATAATAAATACAAAACCTAAGACAAAAATCATATTGGTCTTGGCAAGACTAGTACAGTTCTAGTGAATGGTCCCTCAACCACATCCTTTAACCACATTTTTAAGCACATCCTTTATAACATTAGATGAATAATTTGAATTAATGTTTGTATTATGCTGTCAATTGCAGTGTTTCATATTTAGTCCGGCTCAGCAAAATTGAAACTACATTTGATTTATTTAATCAAGCACCGGCTCTTGCTTTGGAATTTACATAAGTTGGTCTATTTGCAAACCACTACATACAATTAACGTGTCCGTACGGTAACAAATATAAATATCAAACTGGTATTCTACACCTGTTACCAACTCATTATTTCTTACATAACTGAAAAGCTGGGTTAATTTTTTTACAAATTTGCTCTTCTAGAAAAATGTGATATAGTTCTACCTCAGAAGTTCAAAGACATATTAGAACCTTTGGGCAAAGATTTTTTTACTTCTAGTCATTATTTATAAAATAATTACAAGCGTTTTAATATTACTTCTGTAAAAATAGGAGTTATTTTATGAAGTTTACAATGACTTGTACAACTAACAAGTATGCCAACCTTATACTTCTTACTGTTAAAACCACAGGCATCTACGTGAAACATTATTTTATTGGCAACTTGTAGCTTTGTAAAACGGGCCAAGTAATTATTGAAATTACGATTATTGTTGTACGTGCACTAAACTTCCTAGTACGAAAATCAACCTCGTTCGTACAACACACATTTTAATAATATTATTTAAAATTAAATTGCCAGAGAAGATAAGTTTATCAAGACCTAATATGTTAATTTTTGAATAATCAATTGGCATCGTTATACCAATTAAATTGTTGTGATTCACCCTTTCTAGAAGAAAGGTCTATAGTGCAGAACAAAGGCTCGAATTTCCTGCCTCCATATTACAATAAAAATGTTACTGATTTAAATTTGGTAATTAATTTTATCTTTGCACAAATAAGTTTTCGAGAGTATTTTAATATAATCCATCCTTAATTTTCACAAGATTCAAAAATGTTTATTCGTAAACAAATAAAATGTAATTTTTTAAAAGCCTAAGGCATTTTTACATAATAGGTCAAAATCTAAATAATTGTTGGTTTCTAGAGTTATCAGAAACCTATATCCTTAAAATTTGGTCAATTTTTTGAGCATAGGCCTAATTGTGATAATATATTACACACTTTTCTAAAGATGAGTTTGATTTAGTATAGACCTACATATATCTTAAAATCATTGAAAAATATGGATATTATGTGAAAGCAAATATGAGATAAAATTGAAATGTCACATTAAAGTGTGCAGATTTTTGTGTACCGTAACAAATTTCTTTATATTTAAATATTTGATTATAATAATAATAATTGAAATTACATTTTATGTTTAGTTTTTTGAGAAAATTATGATTAGGCTATGTAACTCCTTAAAACTTTGTTATGTTTATAAAATAATTTCAACCTGAAAAGTAAGTGGGGTTGAATTTCTTGAATTAATTAGTACTGTTGTATTGAGTTTTGCACAAGTTGAAACTGTAAGAATGTCATTACTATAGTTGAGTTATGTAACTAAAGTTACATCTCATGCCAAGAGTTCAAAGTACAGCTGTGTTTAAAGTGACTAGTTTTTTTAAAGCAAGACATATTGGTAAGAAACTTTACATTTTAACAATAATTTACCTACAACTTGAACCAAATGAAATAATGGTCTAATTATGTTTATAGATAACTGAATGTTTGTAGCATTGAAGTAATTAAATCTAGTAATTAATTATTTTAATTAGTACCACAATTTAAAATAATTTGAATAAATTAGACAACCAGAAGGTATTTAAACAAATTAGAAACTGTTAATTAGAATAACGTTTTACACCTATTTACTGAATCATTTATTAAATTTTAATAATTGATTTTATTCAAGGTAGTTGTTGTTGCCAAAGTTAAAGGGATAATTAACAATAACTCTAATTAACCCCTTAACTAACTCTTTTTCTTAGTAGGTGTTTTATAGAAAAATGAGAAATACTTTGCAATTTAAAACATTGTTTATTTAATTAAAATAGTAGACAACATACAATACAGTATACTTATGGTAAACGTAGTATGGGAAATATTATTATTTTAAATTTCACTCCTATGGTGTTCGGATTAGTGGACGTTCGGATTACAGGGGTTCCGATTAAAGAGGTTCTATTGTGTACTTGCTTTATTGATATTCCCGCAATGTATGTTGTTATAATGCCATGAGAGAAACTATCAAAGTGCAATTCACCACTGCTCAGAAAATTATCTTTCTTTTGACAAGTCATTTCTTAAATTGATGAACGATTTTTTATATTAATCATCACCACTTACTAGCATAACAACTTTATACAAATTATACATAGGTCATAAATTGAAAATAATTTATTTTAACATCCTGTACCTATATCACTAAAATGTTCAGTATACCCTAAGACATGTCACAAGAATATATGTTACTAATTTCATCAAAAGTAGGCAAACAAATCTTTTAGTTATGAAAATATAGGCTACATTTTTATTCATAAGGGCAAATAAAAATAATAATAAACTTGTTATGAAATATCTTTAGCAAGCGGATGTGAACATGTGTAATTAATTGCAAAAAATTACCTGTAAAAATCTATAAAATATTCAAATTTAAAAATTCAACATTAAATTTTTAATAAAATAGACCTTTAAAAACAGTCATAAATGGATAAGTATTCTATAAAGAAATTCAGTAGGTCTATTATATTATGTAATATGATTCAATTCTGCAGAAGAGCTTTAAATATGCAGATATTAAAAGAACAAAAGAGAACCTTTCAATCGCTCATTTCCTGGTTGGTTTTAAGATTTTTTCTGAGTTGTAAAAATATTTTGTTTGCTTAAAGTTTACCTTCTTATTCTACCATGAAAGTTTAGCTTCATTCATATAAGTTTAAAACACAAGAATTATTACTCACAAGGCGAGTGATGAACTGTCTTGGGGATGCGCAGTGGCAAAGAAAAGGTTTGCGCATGCGCAGGCCAGGTGCTAGGGGAACAACCACCAACAACCTAGTTGGTTTATGTCTACCTCCCCTCCTATGCGCATCGAGAGTTTCATTAATCACCTCACTGTCTGTAACTATGCTAACTTAAACCACATTTACACAAGGTAACAAAACAAGAGAAATACAACAACATTTTAGTAACATTGATGTTACTAAAAACTTTGGAATGTTGCTGATACAAATAATTTTATCCTCAAGTTGTTGATAAGTATTACAGAATGTAACCTAAATGTTGCTGGTAATTTTGAAAATTATTTACATTAGCTATAAACAAGAATGTTGCCAGCATTGTTTTTTGCTACCGATTATAAACACAACGTTTTATAAAAGTAAATTAATATCAAAAGATGTATAACAAATAAAAGTGATTAGAACATTATATTCAAACCATTTATGAATGGAAGGGGAACATGTGCATAAATCTTACCTTGTATTCTATAAACTATGAATTTGGACCTAACCTTATTCAGCAGTCCAAACTAACTATGTTGGTTCTTCTACTGCAAATTGTAAGTAGGCCCTACATAGAGCAAGTATTCTAAAATATTTCTAGGTTAGTGTAATGGTCCTATCAAAATAATTTGATAGTAAGTCTTCTGTGATAAAACTTAAATTCAGTTGAAAAAAAGGTTTAAACAAAATCTTAACTATTAATTCAAAATAAAATATTGCTTTTCTAGTTACTTATTACAACATTTACCTACCTATTAAATATATTACAAGTATTCGAGGCTCAAGCTCAAGATTTTAAACCACAAACCCGGGTCCGCAATCCCCATGATAGTTTGTTTGGTTTTTAACTCCAAACAGCAGTGCGCCAAGCATCAAGTTTAGATTAGATATATCGATCTTAACTCAACTTACGATTATTTAGAAATTACTACGTTCATGTCTTGCAAGTTTCTGAAGAGGTTAAGTTAAGTTGTGAGTTCTAAACTTAGCAAAAGCAATTTAGTAAACTAGGAACTCTGTTATAAACTAAATTACTTACAATTGCTTTCATTTTGCTTAATATATATGCACGGTTTTGATCAATGTTTGAAGCTTTATTTATCTAAAGTACATACCTTAGTATTCTGATCGGGACCTGAATGGAAACTGAAGCAGAAGACTTAGTTGACAAGTTGTTAAAAAAATCCGGCTGTACAGAGCAACATTATAAAGTTCAGGTAAACTATAATCTTCACGTATTAGTTATATTTCTTAGTTAATATTAATGTTAACAGTTAACACTAGTAATCGCTAATAAACTTGTAATTATTTGTACGTGGACTGTTTGTTGGTTAACATGGTTATTAAAAAATAATCGAAATTTTAGCACATAGAATTAGAATCGATTGTTGTTGCGTAACTGATTCGACATTAGCTTTAACCACGATATTTTATTGTATTTTTTTTAAGTTCCCTGTAGTAGTGAAACTTCACACATAATACCGGCCGACTTATGCGAATATTTCGCAAATTAGGAGTACTTACCTGATTTAATACGTTGATTTACGTTTTTTTATTTACAGTGGTTTATAAATAAAAGTTTATAACTTTTGCTTATGGAATGTAAAAAATCAAACTAACAGCTGTCTTTCAAACTTTTTACCACATTTAGTACACAGCACCATTTTCCTTAAAATCACTTACACTAAATAAATTATGAATAAAATCATAATATACAAACAATAAATCGTTAAAACAAACCTATTTTATGGTTCTAATCAATGACAACAACAAACAAACAGCTGCTAGCTGCTTACTGCAACAGCTGTGCCAAGATTACTTAGCATTTGCAGATACTGCTGTCTTGCTTAGTATTTGGTATAAAATGGTGTACATACTGCCAATGACACCCCTTATATCTCAGAAACGGCTGTAGATACGGCCTTTTTAGTGTGTTTTTCGGAATCCTCGACCTCAAAAACATAGGAATACATCAAAAACTCAAAATTGAAAATTTTGTAGTTACTGCCTTTTTCCTTAGTAGGGCAGAATAGGCCTACTATAAATTAAAATCAACAATGCTGCAAAGATTTTGGTTTCTTAGGTGATGAATATAAATTAAAAAATATGATGCTGGATGCATTTTGCTTTTAATAACTTATATTAAATTTAAAACATGGAACTTAAAACATTGCAAAATGTAATATCTATATTTCACACAATAGTTTTAATTATTGACGATTGTTTTCCTAAAATTAAACATTATATTGTTGTTGGTTGTGGAAAAGTAATAAGACGTGTTGGCATAACAATTCATAAAATATTTTCTGCTCTAAATAACAGAATGAGAAGGCGAACGGCGAAATCGAGCATGTAGGAATCGAAATAGGAGAAGGATGATAACCACAGGAATTTTGCACAGATTTTTGAAAAAATTAATTCAGTTAATTATTACGGTAATTCCAAAGAAAATTATTAATGATTTTTAGTACCATAATTATTATTTCTATATAATACTGTAATGCTTCCATAAAATATGTACCTATTCTTACAATATGAGTTGTTTTTCTAATCTCTATATTTCTTTATAAATCTAGGAACATAAGCTTGGTATTTTTAATTCTAAAGCATAAATACTTTGGATGAACATGTTTTAATTAGTACTGCTGTGAGTTTCATATAAATTACCTAACCTATAAAATATTATTTGTACACAATTTCCCTATCTGTTGATTTTATTTGAACCAAGTATATTATTTATTTGGTTGTATTGAAGCCATACGGTACTGGTACATAGCGTAACACAGCATCTTCTCTTATAGTTCCTTATTTAATATTTTCCGATCTGACTGTCGGAATTGTATTAGATATTAGTTTTAATTCTGGTTCAAATGAGTTAAGAATTAAAGTAATATTAATCGAAAATTACAAAAGTGAACCAAAGTTGTGTTGTCGAATCTAGTCCTAAAACTTACAACCTTGAGTTCCACAATATTTTCAGGCGATCGGGATATAATTTCAAATGAAAAATTTACTTGCAGTTTTAAAATGTACTATAGATACCAATTTACCATAAACGTAAATCATTTTCCAATGATAAAATAGTTTTAAAACTTTAATGCTACGATAAATTTAATTGGATAAAATGCTAAGGCTAAGGCCACACCGGAGGAGACAAGGCGAGTCACCCAAGAAAACAAACGTTCGAGATCGGCCACACTAGCACGTGATTACATAGTGACTCATCCGGCTAGTCGCAACTCTCGTCTCTGTTCTTTCATCTAGTGACAACTGCATTGTATCATTGTATTTGGCTAACCTAATAGAACTCCGACCCAATGCATTATTTCAATCCACTGGAAATTCGTCGATAGTGGCACGATCTATGGGGGAAACGACGAAAGGGCACCTAGCTAGTTTCCTTCGGTGTGTCCCTAGCCTAAGAGGTCAAACAATTTCTAAATTATATTACTTCAAAGTTAACATTTTGTACCATTTTTTATTTTGTGTATTGGGCATTGGGCTAAACATTACGAGTTATTCATTTTTATACTCAGTGTTATAGGAATAGTTTATTATAAGTTTTTTAAGTGAGTGTTACTATGAATGAAATGGAATCATGATAGGTTAACAGTTAAAAGAATCTTAGGTGCGGAATAGTATAATAATTTTTTTAAGTCTTTATTAATAGTCCTTTTTGTAAACCTCATCAGTTAAAATGTCTTTAGCAACGAAACTGGATGTACGGAGACCGGAGTGTCCGATTAGTTTTGTAAAACAACCAATATTTGTTTGGATAGATGGCTGTAAGTGTTTAAGGTCTTGTAGCTCATCGTTTAAAAGGGTCACACTTGTTGAAAGAGGTGTCAGAAAATGCTAAACAGATTTTACAGTACTGTAGATTTATGACATTCAGTTCGATGTATTATAATATTATTAAAATTCTATATTTTATAAATTGTCTTTGAGTTAAAGAACACTCTATTTTAAAATTTATGAAGCTTGAGTATAGTTTTGCTTCAATCAATACAAATTTTACTTAAATTGATGCAATAATAATGGTGTTTATAATGAATGGATGTTAAATGGTTCCGTATCACTTTCACTGTTGTAATGTCTCAAATCTCAGTAATACAAAAACATTCATGTATTATAGCCTAGAGAACCCTATGTCAATATATAAACAAACACCAGTACCAATCCCCATGAAGAAATGAAAGTCAGATACTAAATTAGAAACACTATATTTATTATTTATATAAAATTTGTCAAAGACACTATGCAAGAACTCAAGACGGTTAAAAAACGTATTTAGTTAAGTTATGTCAGCCATATTTTATAGGCAACTGAACCATTGTAAACACGGGTCAAGTAAAAGATCAATAAAAAGTCCTCTAGTTTTTTTTAATTCTAATTATATAAAGTGATAATACGATGAAATATTATAATTTTATATTTATATTATAATCATACCAATGAGATTCAAATGTTGCGGTCAGCTGTTTAGTAGTTACAGGTTTCTTAATACATATCTATACGCAAGGTTACTAGATATTAAAGGTTGCCTCGTAGTCGTTTAAATAACAGGGTGTTGAAAATGTCTGGAACCACCATTATATCTGGTGAGTGGTTAAAGAAAAACAATTGATATTTTGTGTACGGATATACTATGGTTTTACCTATCTTTTGGTGCCTTATGAAATTTTTTACCACTTATAGGGAACGTCCTGTGGAGGATGCAGTAAAAGGTTTTAATGGAAGCCTATGGTAAATGATACATCATTTTAAAGGCCATTTTTTTCTGAGTAAGGAGCCACAAGTTTCATCTCAAAAGGACCACCCTAGCATAAATGGCAGCTGTTTGAAGTTTTTGAAAATAATTGAAAGCTTAATTGGTATTTCTGTTAAAAATAAGTTTAGTAAAACAACACAAACAATTTAGTTAAATGTTTTTTTGACGTGATAACGTCTTATAAATCGATAGAGCAGGTTTCTCGAGCCGGTTGCACGCACGAAAAAGTTGGCCGTTACCTACTTCGTGGCCGTTACCTCGGCAGCGATCGGCAGCGTTCGGCATCCGTCTCTCTCCTACTTGATTGAGCGCCGCCCGCCTGCCCCCCGCCCCCCGCCTAAAAGTGTAATGTTTGTGTTTCATTTTAATTATTATTAAGAATATGTGATTCAGTTCATTTACTGTAAATTACCATGCGTATAAGTATAAATAAGAAAGCAAGCAAGTATTTAAATTTCTATTGCAACAATTATGGTTTTCATAAACCATTTCAGATCCTTATCGATGGCACATTTTGCTATGGAGCACTCAAGGTAATTTTACACAATGAATGTACAATACTATAAAAACAGTTAACATTTGAAAAAATCTGATTATGAGGGGACTGTTACGTAAACTGGCCTAAGTTTACTATTCGACCCTAGCCTAATATTTTTGCAGACGTTTTACATTCTACTGTTAAATGTTGAATACAGGTAAACATAGTCTACTGTGACTAAATACTATAGGATAAAACCTTTTAGGTTTTTTTTATTATTCTTGCATTTTTGTTGCCATAGGTTATCCTAGGGTCGAATAGTAAACTTACGCCCATAAACTTTCTTTCCAGTACACATTTCATAAAGCAATACAATAAGTTAGATTTGATTTTTTTAGATTGGCAATGTATTAGGTTAGTGGTAGGTCCGCACTGTAATAACCAATAAATTTACGTCATATTTAGAATACCATTATTACTTCTTTTTTCATTGTTGGGCTGCAACCTAAAAAAACCTGAAATATAGGGTAAGATGTATACCTAGGCCTAGTTTTGATATATTATACTAGCTGACCCGTGCGAATATTTCGCAAGTTCGGAGTAGGCCTACATTTACCTGATTTAACACGTTGATTTAATTCAGTTAATTAAGTTTATTTATTTACATTGGTTTATAAATAACAGTTTCCCTATACAATCTTACAGTGTAAACAATCTAACTAACAGCTGTCATGCTAGTTAAACAGATGGTTAGTAGATGGCGTCTTTCATTAGGAACATACAGAGTATAATATAAAAGTTTTTTAAATCAATTTTTGTTATTGAAACATGAATTTTAAGCTGTTTGTCTATTTTTCCCGTGTAGTGGTTAAGGAAAGCTTTAAAATGATGCCTCATTCATGTAATTTGATGATGTATTAAGGAAGTTATGGTGTACCGATAAAAAAATAGTCTTGAGAAATAATATATGCGATACTAGGTTGCCAATAATTAATGTCAGTGCCAATAACTGTGTATTTTGCCAATTTTCACTAAACTAATAGGCCTAGGCTAGGACATATGTTTAAAGTCATTAAAGTTTTGAAAAATTTACATAAAACAATATTTGGAGTTTTGTTAAAGAGGTTCATAGAATTTAAAGCCTAATAGCCTATAAGACGAAGGTTGGATCTAAACAACAAAAACAGCGCAAGTCTTTAAGGGTGCCAACAACTATACATCTACCCTCTAAATATATACTTACTGACTCTAGTTTTTACGTTTCAGCTGATGTTATTTAAACATTCAGGAGCATTCTAAAAATATGCCGCTTAGGCGATAATCTTTTATGATGAAGTTTAATATATACATTAAACTGTATATATTTAGGGGTGACGTACTTTAGTTAAACAGAACAGATTGTTAATAGATGGCGCCTTTCATTAGGAATCATATGAAGTAACTTATATAATATATAAAAGTTTTTAAATCAATTTTTGTAACGAAAACATGAATTTTAAGGTGTTTGTATATTTTTTGTCATTAGCGGGGAACTTAAACTTTAAAATTATGCTTGATTAATTAATTTTTATGAAGAATTAAGGGAGATATCGCGTAGCGACAAAAAAACACCTTTGAGAAATAATATATAAGGATATGTGTACCATCGCTTTTGCCGTCTGAGTTGGAGGAAGACCCGACAAAGCACTTTTAGCACGAGTTGTGAACAATACTTTTAATTATATTGCTAAAATACAATACATGAAAAAGAATTTTACTATAACAAAACCTCAGTTAGCATAACTGAATTTATAGGACAAAACTGGATTTAAACATGATACAAGTGGAATAGTGAATTTCTATTAAGAAAATAACTTTATTAAGTGAATAAATTTACAATTTACCTGTCATAAAAGTATAAATCAGTTAGAACACATATATAGGCTATATCCACACAGGCCCCGTACTGTTTACATCCTAGGCCTAAGTTCTAAATTACACCCCCTTCTGGGGTCTGGAATTAGTTTTGCATATATGTTTTAGATCTTTTGTTGAGGCTATTTGAGCTATTAACAGAGTTTTATTTTAGCCCTTTTGAATGCATTTTTAACTAAAAAAAAAATTATAACAATCACGGCAATAACAGCGGTTGAAATGCCTAAATGTATTCAATGCTAAGAAGAGCGAGAGCGTTGAATAACTAGTGGTAATACCACAGTAGTAACTATACTCGATTTCACGTTTACTGTGCAGTACGGAGCGCCCATGAGCTATGTTATAAAAATGGCAGTCTCAGTGATACTAACCGTCCAAAAAACATCTACTCCCGCGCAATGCTCAGTTGATGCGACTCGCATGACAATAAATGTGATGTTCCCAGTAATGGTAGTAGAATGACTATCTTCCGTAAGACCTGTACTGCACGATGAACGTGGAATTGAGTATAGTGGTGTGAGGGCGGAGGGAGGGGTGACTTGATCTTGGCATGAGTCATCTGCCGCCCCTCAAAACCCCCTCCCTCTTTCAAGGCCAGTGCAACCCGGTCACTCGCTACTCACGTTCGACTAGAAGTACATTTTTTGTTTTTCCCCGCGATCTGCGCCCCCCACAAGCCGGCGCCTTAGGCAATGGCGTTATGGGTAATCCGGGCCTGTATCCACAGTTAAAAAATACAGTGTTTTAACAAGACTAATAAAATGAATCAATTGTTGAAAATAAATATATCGGGTACAGCATAAAGCTGGCCACTCAAGGTCGATCCCATTGTGACAATGGAATGCTGTCACTCCAAAAACGTAACAAGAGTGTGAAAACACGTTAAGAATTCAAACGGAGTGAAGCGGCATGATGGATATCCAAACGAATGGAAATCCGTTATGCCACTACCTTCGGCCTTTGCTCCGAGTCGCAGTGAGTGGGAAAAACATTCAGTAGTTCGTGCCAATTGGAACAATGGAGTGATCATCATTGGCGATCTCTATACAAAAATTGACCATTCTCAGAACTCCTACAAGTAAACGTCGTGACTTATTTCAGTTTTTATAGTGCAGGTAATCGGGATGTACAGGGATAACCACTGATTACCATAATTAAACATACATTAGGCCTACTCTAAATTTTGTTCAATATAAACTTAACTAAATAAAAACGCTAGCTGACACTGTTTTAAATTAAGTCTAGTAACTATATTAATAAAACGTTGGTTTTAGAATGCATTTTGTTTTTGTTTCCTAGGAATGTATTGCTGAGACAAGAGATTGGAGGAAATGTCAAAAAGAAGTAAAGCAATTCCAATTATGTATGCACGAGCATAGTAAGAAGAAACTAGGAAACTGATTTATTCATCTAAACTTAAAATAAAAGCCCTAATATTTAAGGTTGCTTGTACATTGTAAACTACAAGAGAAATTCCTAGGTTCGTAACTATGAATAGTTTAGTCCCGATTTTAGCAAGTTTTACTGCAGGCTTTGTAACAATGACTGTTTTAAAATGGAGCTATAAAAATATTGGCGGTCTATTTAAACATATAAATTCTGTAGGTAAGATGAAACTGGCTTTAATAGTGCGCACAGACTTAGGAATGGATAAGGGGGAAAGTGCGTCTCAATGTGCGCAAGCTGCGATTTCCTGTTATAAAAAATCCTTAAGAGAAATCCCGCAGATTTTACAAATATGGGAGACTTTTGGACAGCCAAAAATTGTTTTGAAACCTGATGTAAACGGGGAAGAAGTTTTACTCCAGTATATCCAAAAAGCTGAATCGTTAGGGCTTGTAAGTTCTGTTATTAGAAATACAAGCAATTCAATTACTGCTATCGGAATAGGACCTGGTAATTCTGATGAGATTAACAAAGTTGTCAGCCATTTAAAGTTGTTGTAAATTATTTAAAATTTGTTATTAAAGTATTGTTTTACTTCATTAATCAAAACGCAAGAAAATCAAGAATTCTATGTACGGTATTACAAATTTCAAATTTATTTTCATATCATATTAGCTTGCAATATTTACAGTAGTTTTAAACATTATTTTTCGTGATTCTTAATTTGTAATTATTAGAATATTATACAAATTTGTTGATAATATGTAGACTATTTCTTATTCTGTATTCAAATTTTCCATTTATTTACTATCTTATAATTTTTTAAACCTTAATTCAATGTAGTATCTTTAATGATTTTTGTGTACCATTGTATACGACTTAACACTTTCTTAATAGTAAGCTAGAAGTAGTACTTAAATAAAAAGCCATTAAAATAAAATTTTAACCTTGTACTGTTTCAATGCCATATTATGTCACTGTTTTTTCACCTTTAATAAATAATATATTTTAAATTTATATGTGTGTAATATTTTGTTTAAGATTTCATGGTGGAGTTCAACAATTTATGGAATATGAGATGGTGAAGACCGAACTTTAGTTATTTTATTGGAAGTAGAAAAGCATTAACACTTTAGGTTTTTATAATACTTTAAGCACTTACAATTAAAGCACAAAATAAACATGACGAATTTGGTTACAATTGTTACAAGTTTTGCGGTTGGAGTAACAACTGCCCTAGTTTTAAGAAATAGTTTTGGTGTTTTGGCATTTGGTCGTCGACTAAGCTCTGAAGCCCCGGATAAAACAAAACTTGCCATTATAGTCCGAACAGATTTAAAAATGGGAAAAGGAAAATGCTGTTCGCAGGCTGCACACGCCGCAGTTTCCAGTTACAAAAAGGCTTTACGAAAAAACCCACGAGTAGTCGAACAGTGGGAAAATGAAGGCGAACCAAAAGTAGTATTAAGACCGGACGAAGCCGGTGAAGAGGCATTGTACGAGTTGACAAAACAAGCTGGAATTAATCAATTAGCCACTTGCATTATTAGAGATGCTGGACGAACTCAAATAGAAAGTGGCTCGGTTACTGCAGTCGGGATTGGGCCAGGAGATGCAGTTACAATAGATAAAATTGTTGGGCATTTAAAACTATTTTGAAATTATATGTAGTATTCTTTCTTACAGTTCATATACAATTTATTGTATAGTTTATTTCCTTTGATTTTTCAATAAATACTTTTTGAATTGTGTAACAAAATAATATTTACTATCCTTTCTCTTGTTTTGTGTGGCGAGATTTAATGAGAATGAAGTCACTTGCTAGCATACAAAAATATTAAGAAATCTGTAATTATTTCCTGAATTTGTTTAGTATTCTCGCTCGGGTCGGATGCGACTAATAGAGAATTAGGTTGTGGAATAACAAACAGAAATAGCCAGTAAGTAGTCTGATTCAAACAAGGTGTATTGAAAGTATTGAAACACATTTTTCCTAGAAACAAAATTTGTGTACACTAAAACCTCGATTATCCGGAACTCCGGTTTATCCGCAATGGTCCTCAGAAAAAATTAAAAAATTTTGTGATAGTACAATGCGAGTCGTGGTGGCAGATCCCGTGCAGGGTGTCCATTTTGCGGCACTGAGTGTACAGCAAGTCGAAGCTTTGGGCAAACCTGACTCTAGTACTCACGTCGTCACTGTGAGTCTGATGCACCTGTCAATCAGCGCCACTTGTTAATTTACTTCTGTTATATTATCGTAAGATCAGTGTTGTGTTGAGTAAGAGTAAACAATATTGTTGCTAAGTGCAGTCACTTTTTAAAACACAATTCATTATTATTACTAATTGGGCAGTGAATTGATTGTGGCCAGAATTAAATAGTCTGACGGTGAAGCAGAAGAACATTACCAATTTCTTTAAGAAACAGTTTCAGTTTACTTTGTCTTATTTCTTGCAATAATTGAACTAATTTTTCTGTACTTACCAGTAGTGATTATTGCACATTACAATAAAAATGATTCATACAAACAAGTGGTTTTACATAAAACCCCATGATATTTGGTTTGTCCGGAATTTCATTTAACCGTAACGGTACTGGTCCCATCAAAACCGGATAAACAAGCTTTTATTGTACTTCCAAATTTGTTTCAGTTTTTTTAATATTTTATGCAACTTCTAAATCTTTGCTTATGGAATAATTTTAAAGTAATTGTCATTCCACACCAACACTTTTGAGTAACATAGATTAAAATACCATTTGCCATAAATGGTACAGCTCAAACATAAATATAGGATGTGAACAACAGATCTGCAACTAGTGTTTTTGTGTGAACCAGACAAACGTAGACTCCGAACCTCCGACCCAGCGCATGAATTAGTAAACTAGATATTAGCAACTTTTATTTAATAATCTGATTTTAATTGATTTAATTAATATTAATTATATTTTTATATTACATAGATTTTAAATTGAGGTAACAAATGATAAAATAAAACAACATTACTTACATATTTAAAAAAAAAACTACATATTTTTCACTACTTTTGTATTTTTAATAACTTATCTGTCCAACCATTGCTTATTGGTTATCCTTTACCATTATAGAATCTATTTCTTTTGTAAAAGTAAAGTGTCATTGATTCCTCGAGTCAGATAAAGATTTTAGTTATTTCACTACTTTATCAAAAGTTTTTAACCCCCGATGCAAACAGAACCAGGGTGTTATAAGTTTTCGTGTGCCATCGTCTACGGAATCGTAGCTCACAAACAGATTAACCGATTTTGATTAAGTTTTTTTTGTTTATAAGGTGACTTGATCTAGAGTGTTCTCTTAGCTATGATTCAAGGAAATCTGTCAAGCCATTCGGAGTTTTTAAATTTTCAATTAAGGGTCGGCTCTAGCTGTCGGCCATGTTGGCTGACACTCCATAACACCAATGTTAAATTAAAATCCAAATTTTTCCTTCATTTTTGATCGGAAAATTATAAACGATATGTCATTTTAAAGCTATGGTCAATATGCATGCAAATGGCTTTTCCAAGCTAAGAAAAATATTTTGTTTAATATTTATTAACAATTTAAAACATTGATTTTTAATATTTTTTTATGTTGTCACTATTAATTATAGCGAAAAACTACCAAGCCATTCGCATGAAGAATTTCGTCCCCAAGAGTTTAGTATTTTTTTTAAAACGCTATTTGAACAATTGCGGGTTTGAAATGGATTTAGGCTGAGCAATGTCTGTGTAACCTACCGCCGCTATAGGGTGATTTTAAATATTTTTTTACGTTTTAACTATTAATTATAGCGAAAAACTACCAAGCCATTCGGATGAAGAATTTTGTCCCCAAGAGTTTGGTATTTTTTTAAAAACGCTATTTGCATAATTGCGGGTTTTAAATGGATTTAGGATGAGCAATGTCCGCGTAACCTACCGCCGCTATAGGGAGTCACAGGTTGCTTTCTGTTTTACTAGAGCCGACCCTTAAGTTATTATAATAAATGAAATAACAGATAAATTAAAAAAATTTATATTTAGTAAAATTTATATTTTTTTGTTTAGGATTTCTTTGTGATGGACAAGTTAGACATTTTCACAGCTAGAAGCAATGGACATTCTTTAGTAAGGAAATTATGAAAAAAGCCTTGTAGTAAAAAAATTAAAATCAGTTTTTTCAGAAAAAAGGTTTTACAAGAAATTAATCATGTTATATTTAACTGTACAAAAATTAGTAATCGGGTTTATGCTAATTTCTCTCTTGAAAATCGGTTTTGAAATTGTTTCATCTGCTAAACAAACCGACAAAATGAGGCTTGCTATTGTAGTTCGAACAGATTTAGGATTGGACAAAGGAAAATCTGCAACTCAATGTGCGCACGCTGCCATATCTTGTTACAAGAAATTGCTAAAGAGGTACCCCAAAGGAGTTGAAATATGGGAAGACGATGGACAATCAAAAGTGATTTTAAAACCAGACGCAGCAGGAGAAGACGTGATACTTGATTTAGCTAAGAAAGCCGATAGTATCAGACTGGTTACTAGCGTCGTCAAAGATTTCAATCAAACAGTGACTGCTGTGGGGATTGGGCCAGGCAGTATAGCAAAAATTAATAAAGTCACAGGACATTTAAAATTATTCTAGCATCAAGTACGTACTAAATTGTTTCTTTATTTCCAAAATTGAGAAAATTAAATATATAACAAATCGGGGGAGAAGCAAAGAAGAGCATGGTTGTCAAGTCTGCAAGATGAATCATCTAATATACAGTACAAACTCGATTACCCGAGTTAATTTGGACCGAGCAGACTTCGGATAATACGGTAGGCTGTGAGAAAACCATTGAGGTGCGAGTTCCTGTGTAATTTACGTTGTTATAGGCTGATTTGGAGCCATACTTCAAAAATATTTTATTTGGCTTTAAATAATATAGTTTTAAATAAACAAAGAAGGTTTGATAATGTACTCAAATGAAAGAAATTGGATACTAGCTACTTTAATAAAAACCACAAAAATAATACCTCTGAAGATTTTTTATGCTCGCTTTTTTCATTGATTGCTTAGCCTCTTCTTTATTTGAATGCCATTGAGATGCCCAATTTTCAATTTCCAATCTATTTCGTCACCAATCCCCGACACCTAAATCACTTGCCACTTTTCTTATTGAATCACCTCCATC
>JAGFPH010000005.1:749232-767864 GCA_018207615.1 Philaenus spumarius
TTGCTAGTCATTCGTAAGACCCGCCATCTTGCTAGTCATTCGTAAGACCCGCCATCTTGCTAGTCATTCGTAAGAAGACCCGACCACCTTGGTAGTGATTCATAAGAAGACCCGCCATATTGCTAGTCATTCGTAAGACCCGCCATCTTGCTAGTCATTCGTAAGAAAAAACGATCACCTTGGTAGTGATTCATAAGAAGACCCACCATCTTGCTAGTCATTCGTAAGACCCGCCATCTTGCTAGTCATTCGTAAGAAGACCCTAATATGCCTTAAAGTGTTTACAGTTTTGGGACATGGAGAAGATTCTTTGGACCATATCTGTCCCACAAAATTTTATCATTAGGAATATATTTTGAAACAAGATCGAAGTTATATTGTTTTAATTCACAGAACACATCAACTCAAGACTGCCTTTAGTCATGCAAAACAAAAATTTTGCTGTAACTCGATGCATTTTAAATCCTTTGGACATTACGATCAAAAAGTTCATCAGTGTTTCTGCATCGATCAACTACAAATTAGCGTACAGTTTTGCTCGACAAAACCCATAGCAGGCAAGTCTGTTAATGTAATTTCACCTTTTTTTAAATAGGAAAGTCACTCCAAAACTTGTGTTTTCCCTACCCGATAATTTTTATAAACTGGTAAGAATTAAAACTGATTTCCCTGACAGAAAACTAAGTTACATAGGCGGGCTTTGTTTCGGTAAATCAGACATACAAAACAAGTGTAATAATCCTACAAAGACCGCATTTCTAAATACTTGTGATAAACTCAGTCACACACTTTATATTATTTGACCATTAAAGAAATGTAAGTAAAACAATCTATTCCTTTTGAATCTGTCCAACAAAAAACATCAATTTAAAGACTAAACTAATTACCTATGAATCACACTACGACTTTAGTGAACTCTAATGGTGCAATATCAGACACGCTTCCCGAACTATGCAGAGACAAGTCCTGGTTACTGCCCGTAGTGCGGAGGGTTGTATAGCCTGAGTTTAATATATGAGGAGCTTCGTTGAACTCATCCAACTCATCTCCAGGATCCAAGGTGTGCGCTAGAAGAAAGTACTGTTCACTTCGTGTAGGCCATAACAAGTGCGCCATTATACAGTACGCAAAACAATCTGCTGAGTACGTTATACCTGGAAACAATTATTTCTCATCAAGTTTTAATCCAATATTAATAAAATGACACAATATTACGAAACTCCGGACACTATATTAACTCTCAAAGTGGCAGACTGCAGTCTCTCGGGCGCAAATGCAACCCGCTCGAACCTTAGCGAGAATTTGCATATATTTGCATAATCGGTAATTTAATCCACTTAGAATCATCCAATCGTAATAAAACTGGCACCATTGGAAAGGAAATGAATTAAACTTTAATTTCTGTATTTACAACTTTTTTGTAAAACGCATATTTACATACGTAATCATCGTTTTAAAATATGTATATCGTGTTACAGCTATTTCTGCGGGCGAATCTGCATACAATTGTACTGTTATTTCCCACTTCTTCAACGTTGAAATCCCCATACTGAAGTATTTATATCGAGATTATAAAGCTACCATTGGATTCTTCAAGATTTTATCTTTCTAATGGTGCCTTCCAATCAGATGTCACTATTTTACAGGGTTAATACAAAAGATGTCTGTAAACCCTTGCGATTGGACAGTTTTTCAACCAATGAAACAGCCCATTTTGTCAACAGAAATGACGTCTACAATTCCATATGATTTTATAGATTTCTTGATATCATTATGTAGAGAATCGTTCGATCTTTTTAACGGTGGGAAGTTAACTAGAAATAACCAGTTTTTTTGTTTGTCTAGACAGCAGTGGAAGTACATAATTAGGACAGTGTGGAGAGACCGGCCGGCCATTGTCGCTCTCACGATATTCAAAGCACCCTTCTTGTAAGACGGCAAAATGTAATTTGATTCATGTCATTTTGTTATTCAAATAAAGATAACTCAAACACTTTTGTGAACTAAGGAAAAACAATTATACCGTTCTTTTCTTTGATTTATCCTCTACACTTTGTTATAATAATATTTCATTTTTGGGCAAAGCATATATTAGTAGATTACGCTTCAATCTAAGTCTAGGTTTGTTAGCAGTCGTGTACTTGGAACATAAAAACAGTTTTTTCAAAATAAGAAATTTGAAATTGATAAATGTTTTTATACAGTTCTATTTAGAACTAAATTACGAAACTTTTTTACGCTTACGAAAAAAATACAAAAAATGTTTACTACTTGTTATGTAGGCCTAAAGTTAAACTTTTTCCTTTCGTTACTGAACATTATTTGTTTCTTGAGCTAATAACTTTTACAATTTCAAAAAAAAACTCATTTTTAGTGGCATATTCGAATTCTTTTAAGTTTCTTCTACAAAAAAGCTATTGAACACTTTTGAATTTTTGTTTATTTACTATTTTTGGCGAATTTTTTAATAAAATATGCTTCCAAAACGCTATAAACGTGCTGGCCAATTTTAGCTTTAATGATGCCAGTTCTAGCTAGGGTTAAAATGTATTAAAAATATAAAGTTGAAAATTAAATCCAGTGAAGCGACATCCAGTGATAGGACCAGAGATGAATAAATGGCTGTGAGTTAATTGTAGCCCGGCATTGTTTGAAAATGTCTAGCTTTAAGTAAGTCTGACAGTAAATCTCTTAGCAACCAGATCTATATTTTTTAATTTGTGAAAATAGAAAAGGAACTTTAATGAATCAAATCAAGCAATTATAAAAAAAGACAAAGCAGAAAATTATAAATAAGCTGTAAAACGATATAAGATGAAAAATAATTTTATAAAATTCTTCTAAAATACGATTGAACCAAGTTTACAATTTCAAAGTAATAACCATCCATAATTTTAACTATCAATTGAAAAACTAACGATCTAAATTCCAACTTAAATAAACTTTTGTGATAACTATAATTAACATATTGATTCAGCATTATGAAACTAAATTAATTAGTATTCTGAACTTTAGGATACATTTAATAGATAAGATTCTGTTGTTACATCTAAGCATTAAATATAATTTTAATCAATTAATTAGTGACATGGATACTGAAAATGAATTCATTAAATATAATTGTGTAGATACTATCCAGACCCAAATACCCCGAGAAAAAGAAATATTTGAATAACTGTGCTAAAATTGAAAATAAAAAATAATTGAAAAAATATTGAATTTTAAAATAATATTTACTTGGGTTGTTGAAAATAAAGTAAATTGATAAAATATTTATTCATTGTAAACTGCAATAGTTATTTGTCTATCAAGGGTGCAAAGTTGAGTTTGTCGCACAAAATAAACATTTAACGCCCGAGGTGCAGCCAAATCTAATTGACAAACGTTTTGTATATTCCAGATAGTAAATTGTAGTTCACATGTGCGCCACCAAGAGCAGCACAACTCTAAGCATGACAATCAAAGTTTTGAAAACATAGCCTACATCAGCTGATTGTTTTACTGCACGCCGTTCGGTAAAAGTAAAACAAAGGTATAATTACTTGACACTGAACGCATGTAGTTTAGTTTGCGAACTGCTGTGAGTGTGCAAAAACTCACTTTGTTAAGTAGCTGCTGGAAAAATGATTCATTGATTTATTAGAATTAATTATATACTAAATTATATATTAAATAAACATTACAAGAACTCATCATCTTTACCAGTATAACCTTAGTTAAGAATGCTGAAATTTGAATTTTAGTTTTAAATAGTATTTCATTAATGCAATAGTAAAATTTGAGACATAGATTTTGTAAAAAAAAAATACTTTTTTGGTACGTAATTTAATATTGTGAGCTGGAACCCCTAACCAAAGGTGAGGTGACACTTTATATTTCTTTATTGCTTGCTTTGATTTCTTGTGATGTTCAAATGATTAAATGGAGTTTATAACAGCCATATTTATTCGGTATAAAGGAGATAAAAGAATAATTAGTTTTAAAAAGTAGAAATATGGCTCAGCTTGTATACCATACATAATAACACGTGTATTTGTATATTGTTGAGTTGTGGTGTAAACTATGTTATGCAACTGTAAGACTTATGAAATCATTCTAGAGTTTGATGTTAACAAAAATTTATATTGATTTGTATAAAACCTCTTAAAACCTACAAAAATATTTGCACCTTACCCAGTAAAAGTTTAAACCTCCAGAAAGCTGGAACTTGAAGAGCAATCAATGCTATAATTGGAAGGTAAATGTACCAGACTAAAGCTGACGCGCCAAAGTGGAGGAAGAAATGGAGTTTATTGGCATTGTGCTCGTACAACATTGTGTTGCGTAACTCCAGCAAAAACCAAATCATAATTAGACAACGCAACACCAGAATCAACCATCCTGGCCATGTCTGGTATTCGTCAATGTCTTCAATGATATCCACTTCAGTCTGTGAACAAATAGTACATTTCATTATTTAGAAATATAAAATCTATGTAATAAGGTTACTTACATCTTGCCACTTGTTTATTTCTTTTTTTTTTTTAACTGTTAAGGTCATTTTTACTTTAACTTTTCCTTTCATCGACAGGCCATCATTGCTTGTCAACTTTCTTTCAGCAAAAAAACATCCAGTCTTCATCTGCATTCTAACCTCGAGTTTTAGAGTTAGGTAAGCTAATTCCTCAGCACAAGATTGCCATTTTTACTTCACTGTTGCATGAATTTATAATAATATTGCAACCAAGTAGGAACAAAACACTATTCTCAGAAATATTTGTCCTTTAAGGATCGGATCTAGCTGTCGGCCATGTTGGCTGACACTCCATAACACCAATGTTAAATTAAAATCCAAATTTTTCCTTTATTTTTGATCGGAAAATTATAAACGATATGTCATTTTAAAGCTGTGGTCAATTTCCAAGCAAATAGCGTTTTCAAAACTAAGAAAAATATTTTGTTTAATATTTATTAACAATTTAAAACATTGATTTTCAATATTTTTGTACGTTGTCACTACTTTTTTTTTTTAAGCCATTCGCATGAAGAATTTCGTCCCCAAGAGTTTGGTATTTTTTTTTTAACAATTGCGGGTTTTAAATGGATTTAGGCTGAGCAATGTCCGTGTAACCTACCGCCGCTATAGGGTGATTTTAAATATTTTTTTATGTTGTAACTATTAATTATATCAAAAAATTACCAAGCCATTCGGATGAAGAATTTTGTCCCCAAGAGTTTGGTATTTTAAAAAAAACGCTATTTGAATAATTGCGGGTTTTAAATGGATTTAGGATGAGCAATGTCCGCGTAACCTACCGCCGCTATAGGGAGTCGCAGGTTGCTTTCTGTTTTACTAGAGCCGACCCTTAAGTCAAATTATCTGCATACCTTATACTAACGAACATGGATTTTTGGTGAAATGCCATTCTAATAAATGATAAACTTTATTGTACTTTCACAAAATCTATATTAAGCCGTGCCGACCTAGAATTCGCCAGCTCTCGAAGGCAACTTAAAGACTAAAGGAACAAGAAATTCAACACACAACCGCCTGGTGAAGGTAGGCAACAGTTAGGTTAGGGAAGACCTAGGCAATGGCAAAGGTTGAAGAAGTGGTGAGTTGCTTAAATCTATTTGTTCATTTAAAACTAAACTTGTGTCCTTCTTAATTAACCTCTTAATTTCTAACGCATCTAACTTTTACCCTTACAATTAACATGTCTAGTACATTAAAATTTAATTTTTCTGAAAGTATAAAATCTCATGTGATTTTAAATGTCAGATCTTCCCTCCCCTGCAGATTTATTCCAGCCTGCCTTTGCTAGGCGGTTGTGTGTTAATTTTGTTGTTCTTTTATTCTTTAAGTTGCCTTCAAGAATGCTGTAGATGGCGAAACATAGGTCGGCAAGGCTCAATGATTTTGTGAAAGTACAACAAACTGTTCAGATTTAATATAAATATCTGTTTTTATGTTTTCTTATGAAAAAATTCCTTTTATCCCATGTTTTGAAGGTATAAATAAACACTTTCTAGAGTAGCAATACCTTGTTTATCGGAGAACAAATTGAAGAAAACAGTATATTTAATTGTTAATTTTGTTTTAATATTTCTGAGAATTACACAAATTATATTTTGATACTCTTAACCCTACAGAATGTTTTACCACTCAAAGTAAATAAAGTAAGTAAGTAAGTAAAGGAAATGATTTAAACTTTAATTTTTATATTTAAAAATTTTTTCTAAAACGTATATTCACATACGTAATCACCGTTTTAAAATTGTACTTTTCTGAAAACCTAATGTTGCGCGAATAAAACCTAAAGAAATGACTCAAATTTGTCACTTCTATCAAACTCAATGGCGGAAATATTTGACAATAATATAAAGATACCATTGGATTCGTCAAGATTTTAACTTTCTAAAACCGCCTTCCAATCAGAAGTCACTCTTATAGTTTCGAAAATATTAAAATTTTTGTAAACCCTTGCAATTGGACAGTTTTCAACCAATGAAACAGCACATTTTGCATACGAGATATCTCTTACAATTGGTTGTATTTCTATTTATATCTTGATATCATTTTGTAGGGAAAACTTCGATCTTTCGTTTAGTGTAAAGTAAGTCTAGATTTTACTAATTAGATGTTATTCATACAGCAGTGGGAAATACAGACTTTCGTAGAATTCAAACCACCGCTTGAGAACGCAAAGGAAGTCTGTTCCCACACTGACCCCAACTGTAATTTTGTATTCCCTTTATCCGCGCGAACTTTGGACAGTTTATTCTAATTTTGTGGAACAAGTTATTAATACAATGTGAAATAGTTCACAAAATGAGAATTATAATAATATTTAATTTTTGGGCAAAGGATATATTCCTAAATTACTATTAAAACTAGGCCTAGTTTTGTTAGCAGTCTTGTAGTAGGAACATAAAAACTGGTTCTTTGATAATTTAAATATTTTTAATACAGTTCTATTTAGAACTAAATTACAAAACTTTTTTACATTTATGAAAAATATTACAAAAAATATTTACTACTTTTTATGTAGGCTTTTTAAGATGAGCTTTTTCCTTTCGTAAGTGAACATTTTTGTTTCTTGAGCTAAAAACTTTGTAAATTTTACATCAATCATTTTTTTACTGGCATATATAAATTCTTTGAACCTTTCTCTACAAAAAAGCTATGGAACACTTTTGTATTAGTTTATAATTAATTAGGTACTATATTTGGCAAATTGTTGAAAATATGCTTGCACACGCGCCGAAATGGCTTGGCGTTGCAAAAGATTAGCATGAACAGATCAAGGGTTAAAACCTCATAAGAGGGATACAAACACTTAGTTTTAGTACCCTGCAAATAGAAAATGCACAATATACTACTTCTGTACAATAAGTCTTTACATATAATTATGGTAAAACTGCAAATTTGGTTTATCCGAAACTAGTTTGGACCTATAACCATCAGATAAACCGGGTTTTAGTGTAGTAATCATTTATGGTTTGAAGTACTAGCCATAGAGTTCACTAAATTAGGCCTGTATTACATAAATAAGTAATAAACACAGAACAGATAAAAACCAATATTTAAAAAAAAACATTATTTATTCTGATAAACCACTTGTCCTAAGTCAAAGATTAAGCCTAATTTACATAATTTGGAATTGAATAAACATGAGAAACTGGTAAATAAGAACTCAATTACTGTTGGCTTCAAACTAATCTGTTTGAATGACTTAGTCATCTTATTTACATTATTTTAAAAGTGTTTTCACATAGTAATATCCATTCATCTATAATAGTAAACATTTTATAATTACAGTTTAAAATAATAACAATCTGAAAGTAGGGGATGAGTTTTTATTTTAAACTACACCTAGCCAGGTGTTAATTAAGTTTCCTGTGATTCCTCACTGCTTTTTAGTTGTCCGGTGGATACAATCCACCCCTATCCTTTACATCTGATATACTTTCTCTTCAGCTAGAAGAGTCTAAGAAATAAATTAGTTTATACAATTTTAGTTATTCAATTTTTTTTTAAAGAAGTAAGAATACAATACGAACATGGTTGAATAGCAGAGAAAAATGTCTTACCATGTTCCAAATATAAAGCAGGATATGTACTACTCCGTATAAGAACCAAATTGTAAACACTAAAGGTTTCCATGACAATTCCAACCTGGTAACAGCCCATCCTTTTGCCAATAGTAAGAGAATTAACATAAACGTAGTCTGAAAATAAACAAATAAAACCATTACTGACAAGGGGCACAGTAAAAATAATAAAAGATTTTAAAGGATTAGTGCTATGAAAAAAAGTAAATGTGTGCGGTCGTGGGACCCCTGTTAGGCCCTTTCTTCAATTCTTTTACCAGCCTTAACGGCAACATACACAGATAATTTTAATCTTTTAATTGCTGTTTGTTATTAGTTTGTTTTTTATACAAATATTTACTGTTTCCATACGTTTAATGTTATTACAATAAAGGTGTAGAATTAATTATAAGATCAAAGCTAAGATGGTAAACACAGTTAATTGTACATAAAATTACTTTCCAGGCCTAACCTAAAATTATTGTATGTATGATGCCGTTAAGGCAGGTAAAATAAATTAAATATACATACAATAATTTTAGGTTAGGCCTAGACTGATGAACGAACATTTCATGTTTACTGAATATGTATTTCAGCGCTTGATGGTAATATCTGAACTACGCCGGACGAAGCCGATCGTCTCTTAATTTAAATTGATGAACCAAAACACATGTTTCTTGAATGTATTTACATTCATTGCCATAGCAACCAACTTTGTAATGCTTTTTCATTACTCATATTTTATATTTGTTGTTGCCTCGGAACCAATCGTTACGCATTACATTTTCTATTTGTAAACTCCTACAGAAACCCGCTTTAAGAAACTTCGTTCCAATAATTTTATTTATGACTGTAATTTTAATAATTAATTTCTCGTCACTATCCATGAATTCTGTATTATTTTAATGTAAGGAAGAAAATGCTTAAATACTTTGTGTTCAACTTAAAACAATTTTTTTCCTTTTAAATTAAACATGTAAGTTGAGAACTTAAAATAAGGAACCATCACATTTTTTTATAACAAAGCAACTATTTTTTTTGCATTGCATGATTGGTACCGAGTCACTGATAATTAATACTAATTATTTACCTTAAGTCCGTCTTGTGATTCCTTGTCATTAAGTTTAAGACGACATGTCCGGTCTGTCACTATAGGCTAAGTAGGCTGCACTGCACTGTACAGATCGGACGTTGAGATGTGCTACATCTTTATTCCTTGTATTTATTTATGTGATGAACTGTGACTTGTGTGTTAGTGTCCGTGCAAATGTGTGTGTGTGTAAAATTTTTTAATGTTTTTAATGTTCGACGAACTCACCACGACAAGGAGTCACAAGACGGACTTACGGTAAATAATTAGTATTAAACAATTAATACAATACAATACCGACAACCGGCCGGCATACACATTTCACTTTTGTGCACCGACGTCAATATCGGTTCGAGCAATTATTTAAGTGCAAACGATTCGTAGTATTGTACCACGTATGTGTCAATGTTTTTTAATCTAATTTATTATAATATTTATCTTTTAAACTATGTTAACTAAGTGTTTAATATGCCAATAAGAAGACGAAGCCTTAGCAGGCTAAACAACTTTATTTAAATATGGATCTGAAGATGACGGTATAACCGTTGAAACAGGTATTCCATCTAAGGATCAATGTGGATTGTTTGACGGAGTAAAAATAAGGTAATTATTAACCTACTACTGTCTATTATTCAAACAATTATTAATATACTAAACAAACAATAAATCAGATATTTACTTCTAATAAAATAAGAAAAATAAAAGCAATGATATAAATACCAAAAAAAGCTGAGCGGGGATTGATAAAGCTGAATAATCATTCACAGCCTACTAAGTTAGATATTCAGCTGTTAAACGTTTCTAAGAGAATAATTTCAATGAAATTTTGACACAAATGAACAAATTTATAAACTAACATTTTGTCCTAAATTTCAAAAAATGAAGTAATTTACAGATATCTAATTAACTTAGGTTACTAAAACAAAATACTGAAGAGCACAACCCCAAAATTTATTTGTGTAAGATAAAGAAACTTAGAACATCAAAGATTTAAATATTATTTTTATTTGAAAACGAGATAAGAAGGTCAAGCAAATAAGTGTGCTAGCAACCTTCATAGAACAAATTGTTTCCATTATGATTAGTATCACTGAAACCACATTTGATTATCAAGTGAAATGCATTTCCCATTCTGCCAACAAAACCTATTGTTGGTTTGTAGGGTTCATTTATATACAAAGTAAGAGAAACAAAAAACTTTACCTCAGGAGTTGATATAAATACATGTGCATAGACATTATTTGTACTCACTCTAGATAATATATCAAGAATGTCACCAGCGACAGCTAGGTCATGCACTCCAATACCGTCCATTGCATATTTCACAACATCAATTAAATTGAAACTCAACCCAACAAACTCAAATAACAGACTCGCTGTAAAGAGACGAGTTACTGGGTGTCGTTGTCGAGTAACTGCGTACATCTGAAGAGGTACTAGCACGAGATAACACATGAAAAAAACCAAATACAACAGCAACGTGTTCTGAAAACATACATCAAAACTACATTAAACTATTTTAAAATTTAAGTTGACACATACGAGTAAACTTATAATATTTATTGTATATTGTGAGTGTTAATGTACCTTAGTAGTATTACCGAAATAATCAGTAGATTTTTTAACAGAGTATTCAAAAACATAACATTGGATATTGTAGCGTTCACCCTAGTTTAGCCCGATTACTTCTTTTTGACCTACACCCATGCCTTGCGGTTACATACACTTTTCACCGCAGGGGCTGTAATACACTTTTGACTCACCGCCGGCAGCACTGACTGGACTCTCGTGTGCGAGATTGCCGCTGGCTATGCTCGCCATCTTGCCTTCATTCAGTCAATCGAACGATATGGCGTAGGTCATGGCTTGCTTTGTGCGACACAAAATGTAGTACTTTCGTTCTCTACGACATGAGTTAATAGCTGTATACCAGGTAAAATACCTATTTTTACTTAAATGTAGCATCTAGTCTCACGGATATCTGAATTTTCTCCATAATTTGAAATGTTATTAGTATTAGTTGCCGTTTGTTAAGTATAATCTATTGTATTTTTGCAAGAAGCAATTTGTAAATTAATTAACCATATAAATTTTCCTATTTTGTAAAGCCTACAACTATTAAATAGTCTAAACAGAGATTTTAATAATTAGCCTGGAAAAATACATAATTTAAACTAAAGTGAACCCATGTGTGATTAGCTACAAGTTATATTTTGTGCTTTAAAGAGTTCCTGTAAAAGTATAATTCAGCCAGTCAATTAAAAACAGTATATTTGTTTCAGTTTGCCAGAAACAAAGAGTAACTCTGTGACAGTTAATCTTGATATGAAACTAAAGTGAAACTTATGCATTATAACGTCGTATTAGACCAAATCGGCACGTTCAAACAAATTACAACATGCCTGCTGTAAACGTGCTGTAATTTCATTCTGACATAATATTTTATCTTTGGCTATATAAAGTAACTAATGCCTATATTATGTTCTGATTCTTTAGAGAAAATCTAGTTTAACTTCCTGATTTAAGTTACGGCTACAAGTTCTACTTTATTTCAACTATTCAATATGCATCTGTAATAAAATGTGATTCCACCTTCGCAACTACAAACTGTTACTACGCTGTCTTAAACCAAGTGAATTCAATTGATCAATAATTCTTTATATAAAGTATAAACAGAAACAGGCTATTTTCTTAAAAAAAAAAAAAAAAAATCAGTATAAACTTATAATGAGTTAACCAAAGTCAGTAAATTTTAGTAATATAAAAAGGCTACTTAACTTTTCATGTAAATTAGAATAGTAGGTTGTTGTTGTATTTATGTTAAGTATTAAATAATAGGGTGGTGAGGTACCTATTTTGAAACTACGGACTCCAAGAGTCAAAAATCTAAATTTTCTTTATTTATAATGACGTCATGATTCTTATAATACTTTAAGTACAAAATTTTACATTATTTTATTTTGTTTATACCTTTTGAAATTGCAGTTTTTTTTTTATTTACATACTATGCGCATATTTTTTTTTATAAACGTTGGCCAACTTATAACATACCATTTTATTTTATAAGCAGTTTTGTATGAAATAAAGCTTAAGATTATGTGTACAATGATCCAATTTTCTTTGTTGTTTCTTTCATAAGTCTTTAATTAAATAATATAATTACATACAGGGTGGGTTTTTCTTTAATTTTGTAAGGGAGGGAATTAATTAAATCAATCTGTCATTTCGGGGCGTATATAATTTTCATTCTTTTTAATGTTAAGGGCGTGTTAATTTTTCTTAATAAACTCATGTTATTGTTATAAGTGTGTACATTAATTGTAATTATCCAATAACCTGTCAAAGAAAATTTCAGATATCTCGACTTCGGAATTAAGGTAAGATTTGTGTCTGGTATATTTTGCTTTTATAAACTTTCTGTATGTGCCATCCATTTTATTTGAGCCCGGTACGCATTCCACATTGTTTTAGTCTTTTGGATGGTAACAATATGTACGTCTTAAGTTGAGGGAGAAACGAAAAAATAGAAAACTTAAACATTTTAACTTCCAGTAGAATTTGCTTATGAATAATAACATTGAAAGGACATTCATACAAGTGTTGTTATGAATATCTCAGTTAATATATTGACGTTTAACAAAGATAGTGTGGTTTTATTAACAACAAGAATCAACAAAAATGGATTAAGTCTTAGCAAAAATAATATAACCCAATTAACGCTTCCTTAACTATTGAGTTATACTGAAGTTTAAGTTTTGTCCAAACTGATTTTCAGGTTTTTTAATATATTTTTAAACTTTAGTTATAATTTAACAATTTTGTCTTTATCATACATAGTAAATACATTTGAAGTTTGTATGGTATAGTTAGCGGGGGTAGAGTCCCGCTATTCCGAACATACATAGAGCCTAAGCTAAATGAAAACGCCTGAAAACAAATTGGAATGAAAGCTGGTTACTTACGGTAAAGTACATGTTGACTCCATTTATACAATTCTGTAGTATCATTTTAATCACTGTTAATTACAAAAAATAACTAATTTACATCCACTTAAGTGTACACCGTCCGATTTTCCCTTCCTTTGCTTTGCGTTTTGGTTATTGGCGGAAATTGGCAACACATTAATCCTAATGTTGGAATTGTCCGGTTTGGTTTCCTTCACGTTTTCGATCCGTTTTGCGGGAAGGAAGCTACCGATACAAGCTTCCGGTGAAACGGATACCGTACTGGATCCTTCAGAAAGAAGGAAGGAATAGATACAACAGTTAATCAATAGTAGTGCTCATCCATTTTTCTCCTCCATTTTCGTTATCTTGAAGGAATTTTAGTTTTTTCTCGATCTTTTTTCAAGACTAGGCGGTACTAACGGACAGACTGCGGGATGACAAAACGGACAGTTCGAACAACCTATCTCTTGCCTTCCGTTTTTATAAGAAAACGGAATTGTAACGCAACGGAAGGAAAAACGGTTGGTGTAAACCAACACTAAGAAGTAAAGTCAACGATTTTTTTCTGACAAAGAGCACTGAATCGATTTGAGGATGTAATGTTCCGCCATCACCGCATGAATATAAAATCATTTGGTGTTGATGAAGCGTGTCGTTCGACGTAGCGTAAGGTGAAGTCAAGAGCATTTGCCGCGTCAAGAACGTATGCTTTAAGAAGTCAATACATTTATATTATTCATGAAATCCGCCTATTCCGAATTCCTACTAAATTGAACAGTGTTCGGTTCCAATTAGTTTGGAATAGCGGGACTCTACTGTATTTGATTGTTCAATAATGACAAGGCAAAATCTTTTGAACAATACTCGATCTATCCAGAAATATGTTGCTATTTGGATGTCTAAATTAAGGGTCGGCTCTAGCTGTCGGCCATGTTGGCTGACACTCCATAAGACCAATGTTAAATTAAAATTAAAATTTTTCCTTTATTTTTGATCGGAAAATTATAAACGATATGTAATTTTAAAGCTATGGTCAATATGCATGCAAATGGCTTTTTAAAAATTAAGAAAAATATTTTGTTTAGTATTTATTAACAATATAAAACATTGATTTTTAATATTTTTTATGTTGTCACTATTAATTATAGCGAAAAACTACCAAGCCATTCGCCTGAAGAATTTTGTCCCCAAGATTTTGGTATTTTTTTAAAAACGCTATTGAAAAATTGCGGGTTTTAAATGGATTTAGGCTGAGAAATGTCCGTGTAACCTACCGCCGCTATAGAGTGATTTTAAATATTTTTTACGTTGAAACTATTAATTATAGCGAAAAATTACCAAGCCATTCGGATGAAGAATTTTGTCCCCAAGAGTTTGGTATTTTTTTAAAAACGCTATTTGAATAACTGCGGGTTTTAAATGGATTTAAGATGAGGAATGTCCGCGTAACCTACCGCCGCTATAGGGAGTCAAAGGTTGCTTTCTGTTTTACTAGAGCCGACCCTTAATGTAGTAGGCCTACTATCTATTTTGATTTACACAAACCAACGATGATTTTCCAAAAAGTAAACTATCTAACCCATCACAACCATCATCAACATTTTTGATATCACGTGATATTGTGAAACTGGCACGTACAAAATATGATCTTATAGCTTCAAGAGATATCATTTTCCATCTTGGTGTTATTATTTTTATTGCATCAGTACTAAAGAATGAGAATGATGAGTGTTTTGTTCTTCAAATTGATTACTAATCCATAAATAAAAAGCTTTCTGTAAAAACATTTAAGACAACTGATACACAGGAAGTGTTACAAATAATGTAGGTAGTGTTAGCTGGTAGCAGTGATCGTGTTAAAGGTAGTGTTTGATAGATGTATTGTGTATGCTATGTAATATGACTGTACATTTTATTTTCTGACAATAAAGATTGAGTTGTATGAATCGTTAATTATGAAATTGTCATGCATTTAATGTTTCGACAATAAAGACTGATTTGATAGTCTACTTAATATAATTGGTAGCCTATAATTTATCATTATTAGAATGAAAATGAGATTGCAAAGTTTAAACATAAATTATTGGCTGTGATAAGCTTCATATGATAAAATAACACTTACTTGTTTATCAAAAGAAAACTGATATATCAGAGGATTAAAGCTGCTTGCATTAGGATTACCATTGACTAACCAAATATCATACTGAAGTTCTTCTTCTTCAACTATGTGGTGCCATTCACAAGATGTTGTATTTAAATAACAAGCAACTAGGCTAATGTACCAAAACCTGAACACAAATTTTTATAAAAGTTTTATAAGATACACAAAAATATTTACTATATAACCATGTAAAATATGAATTAGCAACAGAGCACTCTACATGCAAATTATACAAGCCTCCTGCCTATTGTTAATTTTAAAAATAACTATGGATTTCAAATTGATAAAAAGATAAATGTAGCCTACAGTACATTTCAAAGTAAACAATAAATATAATATTTTGATTATTAGACCAACTAAAGGGTACAAATAAAAATTGTATCCTGCTTTATATTAAAGAACAAAATTGGCATACATAATTTGCTAAGCTTATAAAACTGAAAACTGCCACCCAACGAAAATAGCAATAAAAATAACTCCTTTGATGCAGAAAATACCAGGTATAATGGGATATACGGGGTATAACATCAGTGGGAAAACTATAAAAGGGATCAGTCCCCTAATTATATTATTTATATTTTAAATTTAAATTATTGCCCCTAAATATTTGAAATTGAGTTTTGTAAGCAATTACTTTTACAGTAAAGTAAAAACGGAAGTTTTTACATCTATCAGTCGACAAAACAAAAGAATGAGTCATGAGCCACAACATCCGATTTTGTCGTCCCAGTCTCCATTTTTTGTAAAACACAATATCTTCCTGATGATTTGGTAGACGATCATGCAAAGGAAACAATTAAACTTGAATTCTCTTTCTTAAAAGTCCAATGATTTACTACAGGTGTAAGTTAGAACATTATATCAGCAGATTATTTAAAAGTTTTATTTTTTATTTAATTACCGGTAATCATTACTTACTAATTTAAACAATTTTGGGGGTATTTTGATTCTTTAAACAAGTAGGCTAATATTAAGCATCAAACAAAACTTTCGAAACTTTGTCTAGTATTTAATTCTTTCTACAGAATGAATGTCTAGTTACACCGCTGGAAAGCATAGGCTTATAAATATTAACAAATTATAGTAATATAGATCTAATTATAACAATATAGTTTTATATCTAATTATAAAAGTAAGGTTTCTAATTTTTAATAAAATAATGACATCAACAATGAAAATGAACAGTGTAGTCGGTAGAAAAGCACTGCTATAAGGGTAAGAAGGCTATTAAAATAATTCTTAAACATGTAGGCCCACACCAAATTGAACGAGGGATTAGGTATTTTGTAAAATTTAAACTTGAATTGAACGAGAAAGGAACACTATATAAACAATAAAATTAACACAGATACTACAAAACGTTTTAGTCAAAACCAAGTAACTTATAACTGTTAAAAGTTTGTTATTGTAGCCTAAACTACACTTATTATAAGACTTGGTCATCAAAACATGTTTGACTATTAAATGTAAGCTTACATATTACGAAAACAACATTAAAATACAAAATGAGAAGTGGTGCGAATAAAAATGTCCTTACTATTGTAACAAACAAAAATGAACTTGATAGGCTACTAACCTAGCAATACCTTTTGATAAACAAAATTGAACTTAGACCTAGATCTTCGCAGAGTAGGAAAAGCAACTATGCAATAATAGTAAGATTAAAAATAAATTTTAAACAGATTCATTCCATGAACACCTGCTTATGAATATTGGCTTAAATTAAGATGAATACTAACCTCGGTTCATTCTTATCATTTATATGAAATGTAAATTGTGATCCCTTGACAACCTGAGAAGGGGTGTCTTCTTCATCGCATAGTTTGCCTTTTGGACAAGGAACTCTTCTTAAATAATCTTGTTTTCCATTTTTAGAACAAGGATCATCAAAAGCTATTGTGCTTATTTTCTTTAACATCCTTTGGCAGGCAATTTCTTTATTACTTACAGACCTATTGCCATAAAATTCTAAAAAATCATATTTTGGTAGAACAGCAAAAGTAGCTTCATGGTCAAAAGGGTTATTTTTTGAGGTAATATTACCAAATATATAACCTTGTGTTTCCTTAGGGAAATGCATGTCTGTTTTTTGAACACCAAATTTAATAAAAAATTTAAAAAATTCTTTGGTATTCCACGTTCCTTTAATATGACTACATTTAACTTCGTAAAATAGTAAAGATGATAAAATAGAGAATATAAATACCAGAGAAATATACGAATTTAATAAGCCTAAGTTCATATCTGCTATAAACATAACCTAAAACTGTCCAGCTGGCAGCTGCTACATACTACATAGATTAAAATTTCTTGAACTAATGTCTTTTTTTTTTTTGTTCTTGATGCCTATTTTTTATAGGCGGGCTTAAAGTTCCATGTAGCCCTTATAAAAAATCACTGTACTTTTTCCATTTCTAGCACTTTTATAACAGAAAACACTGATTGTTCTTTTAATTTTATCTATCTTATAAAAAAAAAATTTGTTAGTAGGAAAGTGTCACTACACTCACTACTGTGTGTTTTAATTCCTATGCGTTCATAATATGTTTTGTAAGTCTCATTAGATACAGAAAGTAGGATTTATATATGATTTTTTGAGAACTATGGATTAGGGAATATTGGTACCTATGTGATATGGGATTTTCTTCTCACCAGAGGTCCTTCTGGTATTCCTAAACCGAAAAGGATACGGACCATGTATAAGCACCTCGAGCCAGGTTAGTACATATATGTTTGCTGTATCTTGTTCATACTTTTTCTTTTTATACTTATACTTGTGTATTATTTAAATTGGAATTTTTGCTGCTATTATCAAATCAATTATTTCTAGAATTGTATTAGGATTATTTTGTTTGAGTCATATATTTAGATTATCTATTGTTTTTTTGTATGTCATAATTATATCTTTTTAAATTGAGTAGTAGCTGTATTTTCATTTACTGTTCTATTACATTTGATTATTTTTATTAAATCTTTATAGACATTTTCCTGAGGGTTGATATATTCCTTTTTTAAGGAAATGTTTTTAAGCCATGGAGTTGTTTTCTAAATTTTATGTTTTTGATCAGATTATCTAATGGTTCTTTATTTAAAACTATTGGTCTAATTATTTCTGATTTATTATTTATGGTTTCCAGGTTGTCTGGATTATAACTATCTGTAAAGGTACTTGTTTCTATTATTGAAGGTTTGTCTTGTTTTGAAGTTCTTTCGTAATTATATGACGGCCGGTTTTGGTATCTTGTGTTTTTATTGTTTTGAAATCTGTTTTTTGAGAGAGTACCAGGAGACCGAGCTAAAGCTCGATTATAAGCAGGGCCTAGTTCGCTCACGTCAATAACTATTATTGCAAATTTCCGTG
>JAGFPH010000005.1:772864-846447 GCA_018207615.1 Philaenus spumarius
CTCAAAACTAAGATATGAGGTAAATAATGTTAAATTTTCAAATTAAGTTATTTCTTATATTTTATAATAGCAGTTATAATAATGGTTAAAAGAACCAGCAAGGCTCAGGTCTACACTTTAAAACCCTAACCTAAAAGCTAGAAATACAAAAATAATTGTTTCAAATTTTGAAATCAGCTGTTAATGGAAATATTTGAACAAACCGCAATATTATCTTTTATTTTATTCAATTGGTTGCTATGGTAATAAATGTAAATACATGTGTTGGTTTATCATTCTAGGCCTAACCTAAGAATGTTTTCCGACTGAATTTACAAATATTGAAATAAAAAAAAGCTTTTTATCGAAATGAATTATAGCCTATGTTACTCAGTGATAGTGTAGCTTTTTATTAGTAAAACTATTTTTTCAATCGGTTCAGTAGTGCCAGAGATTCCCCCTACATACAAATAAACAAACAAACAAACTTTACCTCTTTATAATATTAGTATGGACATTCAGATAAAACTGATTCACTCTAACCTTTGATGGTGTACAACCTTAATAAATTATTTGAGTAGTTTCATAGGTAACACATTGTTTTATTGTTCTCAAATATGTTATCAATATAAAGATAAAACACATTTGTCACTTAATTGATTGCCCTATGCTTCCTTGCATTTAAAACTCATAACAATATAAAACAAGAGGGAAAGTAATGATTCTTCTTGTACTAACATATTTAATTAGTTGTATTTAGATTTTTATGTTTAAAGCCTTTTAAAATACGGTTTACAAAACTATATATTGTTTGAACTTAATCTTTGTGGTACTCTTTTCCATCTGTAAAATTTACCAGAATAAGTATACAAAAACTAAACAAAAATACAATTAGTTGTTGTTTACACATTATTTATTATTTTAATAATATTTATCACTAAATAGGTATGTCTCCACTTATGCGATTTATTATTCGATTTTATTTTCTACTTTCGTTTCTTCTTGCGGCTTAATGCACGCAGTTGAAGCATGCTGCATCAGTGTCCACATATACGCGTTAATACATGCTCCTAAGCAGCACAGTGAAGTCGTATTGTATTTATATTTTGTAATTTAATGAATCGTGACGCTTTAGCAGTTGCTGGTCGTACTGTTGGTAAAAATACGATTCAAGGTTTTTAATTTTCGATTTGACACTTTTCACAGACATGTTGTACTTTTCACCCAAGTGCAGTACGCGTCATTACGTTTGTTTTTATTTATATACGAGTTGTGACTTATGTCCTACAATCTACTTGCTTTGCAGCATGCGATTCAGAAACTAGACGGTTTTCTCGGAAAACAAGCAGGCTTCTCCACATGCGTCACGTGCTCTAGCGCATCATGCGTCAAGCGCACGTAAAATCACATAAGTGTAGACATAGCTATTGGCATCACCAAGGGGGTGCTGCCCACTCCACGTCCAGAAGGGTGTAAAATTTTTAATTTGCTTACGGCATTTTAATAATTATTCAAATAAAAGTATGTAGATAGTTTATAACACTGATAGCAAGAACTCAAGCCATTGGACTTGTTTAAGGTTTATAGAAATCATAGTAGAGTAATATTTGTGTGATTAACTTCCACTTTAGCTTTTAGCTTTAGTTTAACTATTTGTGTGAGTGTAGCTTCTTGCGAGAGAAGTTTTTTCAAAACTCAAACTTATAAAGAGTCACTTAAGATCCACCATGAGCCAGGCAAGGCTTTGTAGTTTAGCTATCTTTTCTATTGAAAACTCTGTAGCTAAAAATATTGATTTTGATAATATCATATCTAGGTTTGCAGAGCAGAAAGTTCGTAAAGGATTGAAGTAAAAGTAAGGAAGTAGTCTGCATGTTAAAAAATATGTTTCGTCTAACTTTGGTATTGATATAGTTTATTTTAAAACGTTAATCTTAGTTAAACAACTTTTTAAGACAATTCAAGAATTGGTTTTTAATTTTTTGTCTATACTATACTCAACAAACTAAAATTAACTCACAAACATTTTTTAAGTATAAGTAAAACAAAGAACCTTATCAAGAGTTGACTTACTGCAAATTATATCAACTAAAGTTGGAAGATCACAATCCAAATCAGCTGTGGGCAGTCCAATTTGGTTGAGCCGTTCTTCAAATTGTGGTGGCCATTCCTGCATTAAGTTATCTATGTCGGGCATAGGTCTGTGTACAGGTAAAAAGAAATACTGACTTCACAGAAAATATCCCTTAAAGATTGTACACCATACAATTAATGCAAAACTTGAGGAATAACAGGAAAACAGTGAGTTTGTTAATTAACCCTTTCCACTCGAGTGTCGAGGCAGCCCCGCACCCTTCTAATCCGCACAAACTCCTATGTCGGGCGAGCCCCGAACTCGCTATGATAACGTTCTTTGATTGCATTTGAACAGACGTAGTTACTTTGATGACCGCTATTGTTGAAGTTTGAGATGTGCTGCTATCTGTGGAATTTTTTTAGGATCATTTGAGTTCAGTTTCTGTGGTAAATAAAATTTAGAAAATGTAATGTTTGCCGTCTTTGGCCGGTCTGTAAACAGCTGTCTGCTCTCGCCTTTGTTTGGTTCCTACTTACTACGCAGCGTTTTAGTGAGCTTACGCGTTGTTTAGTTTTGTTGTACTAGGTTATCGTGTAATATAATATATTATAATTTCACAGTTTATTTTTGAATATTGTTCTTTTTATAATAATAATGATTGTTGTGAAATAAAACGAACGAAGACGACGGCAGTTTGTTACAAAATGACGATAGTGGCGACGGAACTTTTGTTTCGAACCTGAATGATTAAAATATTACCAATCAGTTTTGAAAAAAGCTTTTCTTACTAGTTTTGATCTACATATTACTGTTGTTAAGCAATAGTAAATAGTTGAGGCAATTATGTACAAGTTGGGGTGTTAAAACTAATTGTTTTCATAAAAACTAATTTTTTACAAAAAACTTGTTTTTCAATTATAATTTTTTTATATTTTATTATTGTGTCTAAAACATGTGTAAACCACTTAATTTTTTTTATAATGATATAGACAGCAAAAAACAAGCAACAAATATAGGTCTTCCCATTGAAAATTTTTGCATTGAAAGGTTGCATTGAATTATTCGACAAATTTCTAAAATAATTATTATTATATCCATTTTGTATAAATTCTAAACATACCTTGCATATTGCACTGTAGGAGCTGGTTTACTCTTATGTAGTTCGTTTATGTCTCGAATCCATCTATCAATTGCTTTAGGGTTTTGTTCAGCATTTTCCACTTTTTTTACCACCTGCAACAGATAAGTAATATACAGAGTGTAAAATAAGTCGTTATACAACTCGATATAGTTTAAATTGATTGCTATATCAACATAAATCCTCCACCATGGTTATTATAACACTTTTTCTAGTGTTTAAGGGAGATTAAAAATGTTGCCCCCTTCTGAAAGGTGGGGTAAAGGGGGTAACTTTCATTTTTTAAATGACAACACCTATCTTGTGACATATCATTGGAATAAGTGGCGTAACAGTTTTTCCTGGGCCCCCCAAAAGAATCCTCGTAAGGCCCCTATAATGGGTGATTCAGAACAGCAATGTCTCGGTAGCTCATTCTATAGCTAAAAATAACAAAAAAAATTCATATAAACATAGGCCCAAAAATGCTTACTTGGCATGAAGTTTAACCTAACAATGATCTATCTAAAGAAAAATAAGCGATTATATCAAATCATGTGTTTAAAAATGGCGGCTGTTTGAAAATTTCAAACCTAAACTACTCAAAAACCGTACATTTTAACAAAAAATGTCAAGACACCTTCTTTTGTAGCCCTTTTGATTAAGTTAGTGTACTAATTGGTTTCTTCAACCCGGCATACTAAACAAACACAACAATATTGTAAGTTCTGTTAGGACTAATAGAGTATTTTTAAGAACTAAATATTATAATAAAGAATAGTTTAGGATTTACTATTCCAAAGCAAAGGACACAGTAAAGCACACTTAAAGATATATACTTGGACAACCTAGTAGACTATAAAAGCGTCCCACTGACCTAGTTAAGAGGCCACTGTTTTGTGAGACGGCGGAGGCTCTGTTGATCGGGGATCGATCTTTGGTTGGACATACTGAGAAAGGGTGCCACGGGAACTCCAGTTGGAACGCACTGAGGGAGCACTGCTAGAGAAGGTAGGCAAATAGACTGTCCAATATTCATCGTTAAAGTATTTCTATTCCGGTGCAATTGAAGTAGAAGCTCGTTCGAGTCAGAAATAGTATTACAAGAGCATAGCTATTCTCAGGGCCGGATCTACATATTTTGCGCCTATGGGCCCCCAAAATTGCCGCCCTCCCCACAATTAAGAAGTGTTAATGCTAACGTTTTTCCTAAGTCAAGCCATTTCGGTGGCATATTTTCAAAAATTCGCCAAATGTAGTAATTATAAACCAATCCAAAATTGTTAAGTAGCTTTTTTGTAGAGAAAGGTTCAAAGAATTTATATAAGCCAGTAAAAAAATTATTATTAGTTCAAGTTATTATTATTATTATTAAAAGTTATTAGTTCAAGAAACAAAAATATTTAGTAACGAAAGGAAAAAGTTCAACTTTAGGCCTATTAAAAAGTAGTAAACATTTTTTGTAATTTTTTTCGTAATTATAAAAAATTTCGTAGTTTAGTCCTGAATAGAACTGTATAAAAATATTTATCAATTTCAAATTTATTATTTTGAAAACACCAGTTTAAAGACTCCCAACAAAACTAGGCCTAGTATGAATAGTAATTTAGGAATATAATCCTTGCCCAAATATGAAATATTATTATAAGAAAGTGTAGAGAATAAATTAAGAATTGAACTGTATACTTGTAAATTATTATTTCATAAAAGTATTTGACTTAGTTTTACTTGAATCACAAAATTAGATCAAACTAATTGAACTTCTCACGGACGCATCAAATACGACGTCCTGTGTGAAAAACCATTTAAATTGCTACTTTATGAGCGTGAGAAAGTCGAATTTTGAATTTCCCATTTGTCAGTATTTCTCAGAACTGTACAAACAAAACTGTTAGATTAAATATAATTTGCTTTACACCAAACGAAAGATTGAACTTTGGTCTATAAATAGATATAAAAAAGTCTATTGAAATAATTCGAATTATAAGAGATATCTCGAACGCGAAATGTACTGTTTTATTGGTTGAAATCTGTCCAATTGCAAAGGTTTACAGACAGTTCCATATCTTTGGAACTATGCAAGTGACTTTTGATTGGGTGGCAGTTTTAGAAAGTTAAAATCTTGACGAATCCAAAGGTATCTCTATATTATTGTCAAAATACCCCGGTAGAGCACCATTGAGCTTTAAGCCTGGTTTACACGCTACGATAAATCGTAACAATTTATCGTTACAATAAATCGAAAGTGGAATTATGTTTACATGCAACGATTTCTTGACCAACCTTCATTGACGAATATTTAACTTTTGATAGTTCTTTCTTATAAACCGTACTCAATGCATTAATTTTTTTAACAACAGTGTTTCTGTCTGCCAACGGATCAAACTCCTTGTATTTTTGAACGAGCCACAAGCAGGTAAAACTCCGATATAGTTCAATAAATTCAGTCAAGAACTCTCGAGGAGTTTGAGCTGCCTTGCTATCAATTGAATAAAAACAACACAAGGTAAAAACAATACGTAAAACGGAATCAACGAACTAGTGCCACAACCTTTTTGGTGAACGGCCCTTGCAAACTAAGTCAAATCGTACCGATAAATGGGCACTACTGTTTACACGTTCCAATTTATCGTTACGATTCGCAGAAATTGATGCCGGCCAGCACCAACCATCCAATCCAATTCCAATAAATCGCTACAATGTCCTGTTTACATACAATGATAAATTATACCAATTCGATTATAGTCTGCAAAACGTTTACAGAAAACTAAAGTTTTAAAACAATGATTACATATGTAAATATAAGTTAAAAAAAAATGTAAGTACAAAAATTAAAGTTTAAATCATTTTCTTTCCAACGGTTTGAAATATTCAATACAAAGTAGCGTTGTCATTGAGTAGTGTTAGACCAAAGCCTAGCGCTCAATAGGGTTAAAAGCACTCTATAATAAAAACCAAAATTGTCTCTAGTTTACATTGAATTTGCAATATGTTTTAATCATTACAAAAAAGTGTTAATACTATTTTCTTTCTCCTAATTTGCTCAGGTTGGTTTAATTAGTAGTAAAACATTTTTTATATTACTAATGAGTTAACGAGATTTTATAAAGCGTTATTAAAACAAAATATAATTTATGTAGTTTGAATTACAAACAAATAAATGTTTCATCTTAAAAGAGTAATATATTATTATACTCAATTTTTATTAATATTTCTTCATGATTACACCAACAGGAGGTGAGGAGGCTAAATCTAATTTTACTTTTACAAATTTAATTGTGTTATTACATATTTTTACAAGGTGAATTTCAGAAGTGGTTTTGCAAAATAATAAAAGACACATCAATTTCAAATCTTGTATTTCAAGTTTATTATACATTATACAGTTTAAAGTTCAAACAATTACATCCATTCATGTTGAGTTTGAAAACACTTTTCTTTAAAACACACTTCACTACTTATAGGTTACTACTTTTCAAACTTTAAAAACAAAAGTACTGTACAGTAAATCAGTTTTACACTGAACGAATGGCACTGAAGAGTTGTGCTGCAGCACAAGAACAGTGAAAAAGTGGTGATGGTGAAACGCAAACAACAATAAGACTGAACTGAACGAATGGCAAAACAGACAACTGTGATTTCTCACCTTTCTCGGTGTTAGCTGAAGGCACGAAGTTTATTGATTCGCCACCGAACGGAGCCAAGGATGCACGAAGCAGCGGCCGCATCTCTCTCTCACACACACTCACAAACACGTCAGTGTACAGGCGTACATTTAGTTTGAGTCAAACGAATAACTTGGCATTAGCTCATTCATGACTACATCTATGTCAGACGCTCATACGCATCCTGTTGTAAAACTGGAATGGAGTTTTAGTTTTGTTCTAAAACATAGTACTGTAATATTATTTCCCAAATTCCAGTTTGTTTTGCCGCTCCTAAAAATTTGCCGCTGTGGGCACGGGCCCACTTTGCCCCATGCTAAATCCGGCCCTGGCTATTCTGGGTGTTTCGTCTTGGGGTAGCGCTATCAAGTTTGTTAAAGTATTATAAGATGTTAGTATATACGCATGAACTTCATTGTAAAAGTAGTATCAGATGACCACTGAACCACCCGAAGATAAAATATAAGGATTGTAAAGTAAATGACTTTGGTTTAGTTTCTGATTTTATAATCCCTGAACCAATCCGTCATTTTCAACCCTGACAGTTGGGCCAATATTTCCACCCCTGTTCATATGCTGTTATCATCTTTAACTTAGCTATTATTCTTTATCCGATTGTTTTGACAGTTACACCATCCTATAGGGAATCATCAAAAGGGCTACAAAAAAGGTGTCTTGACATTTTTTTGTTAAAGTATAATGGCATTTTCGTTCACAAAGTTTAACACTGACACCGACTAAAAGCAAAATACAGTAGCAGGGGGAAGAAACAACTCGTGGGAATGGATGGTGAGTCCTAAATACGATGCCACGAGGAAGGGAATATAAACAGGCCCAAGACCGCTTCGTCATTCGCTAAACTACCCATCCGCTAAAGGTCACCATACTATTGCATTGGGTAAGGAGGGGAAATCTTTTCAGGGCCTACAAGGGAAAAAACGGTTTTGTTTTCTTTCTGTTTTGTGTTAGATTTAACACACAAGTTTTTATTATAAATTCACTTATTGAGAAATCCTCTCAAGTATTATTTCTTTAAAAAATCAATAATTCTGTTAATTTACATTTATTTGTAAGTTAACAGACTTGATTTTGACAATTTTGATTTGTATGGTTCGGTTAATCCGGAAATTTTGATAACCCAAGTTCTACTGTACTTGGAAAAAGCTTCTGAAACTTAATAACACTAGGTTTTTGAGGTCTATGCTCTTGTCTGAGATTTTGTTGGGGATGGAGGTTGCAAGCAATGTAGAAATTAAATAGGATTTTTTATAAACACTTCCATATTCTGTTTGATATTTCATGTCCCAGGGAAGCGAACTCATGGGTCTAAAAGAGAATCTTAGTATCTATGATGACAATCAAGTTTTTATCGCTTTTTAGTTAAAATAGGTACTTTTAAATCTTAACATTTTTATTATAATTTTTTTTTTTTTTTGCTTACACACTTCCTCAGCAAGGGATATTTAATTAAATTACAAGTGAAACAACATAGACCAAGACCGGGAGTTGAACCCGGGACCTTCAGGTTTCCGTCCTGATGCTCTACCGTCTGAGCTACCCTGATATCTACCGATATTGGTCGATGTTATCTCACTTGTACGGTAAAATAATAATAAGAACACCACTGAAAATTGCAAAATAAGAATTGAGATTGTCTTGAATGTCGTATACACAAGGTAGTCAATCTGTTAGTTCAAAATTGTAGTAAAAACCGTACAAGTGAGATAACATCGACCAATGTCGGTAGATATCAGGATAGCTCAGACGGTAGAGCATCAGGACGGAAACCTGAAGGTCTCGGGTTCAACTCCCAGTCTTGGTCTATGTTTTTTCACTTGTAATTTAATTGACTTAACATTTTAGTCAAGTTTAAGAAAACAGGAAAAGACGTTGTGTGTTCAATAAAATATTGTAATTTTCTTTATAATACTGTCCCAATTTTATTTGGGATTTACAAATAAATAAAACAAAATTAAGCTCTTTACAAAGCCCCAAACACAATATACTTACAACAGGTTTAGCAGAAGTTTGTTTAGTACTGGCTCGTAGCTGGAGGCATAGAACAGCTGGTTCACTCTGATTAGCACAAGGTTCATCCAACACGTACAGACCGACACCATCTGATTTTCCATCAGGCCTTGCGACTTTAACAAACGCATCAATGTCACCAACGGCAGGAATGAAATCAGGGACGAAAGGTCGTAATTTATACTCCAATTCAATATTCTGAGGAGTATAACTGAAAGATATGTACTGGTAATCAATCATTATAATAATAATTATATCTCATTATAACAAGTTGTTGTTAAATTACCCCGTTTGTGTTAACATTAGCTTGTTGTTATGGGTTGCAGATAAGCAGAACCTATTAACAGGGGTTTGTGGACTCGTCAAACATACATATTAGTACTTACAACATCCGAACTAAACATATTTACACATGTCACATAATACATTAAAAGATGTCTTACAATTTCACCTTCACTTTATTGCAAGCCAGTGCAATACCAATTTCACAAAAACTGCTTAGCGGCTGAATCTTGGACAAACTATTGTCTTGCAATAACACTTTAGTTAAAAGGCTTGTTCATTGGAAACTCTATTTATTTGATGTTGATGTTATATGTGTATTTGATGGTACTTGCTGACAATTACAATCTCTTTTCCCCATTATCGTTCTCTAAGTAGAAGTACTTATTTCAGTTTTTATCTGAGTGGTTGGCTGCTCAAGAGTGGAGACAGGTAGGAAACAGGGGATAAGAGAAAGTGTCGTGTACAATCAGCTCAGCTTGAGATTAATCAATTTCTTCCCCTGAAAACTGAGATTACCACTTAGACCACCATCGTATATATAAAATATAAGGACAAAAACAAACTTGAATATAGTTAGGTTCATAAAGTTTCACATACATTATTCAAAGGTATTGTGAATCCGTAGGATGATTCAATAGATCTATTAAAACTTGTTTTTATGATATCAATAGAAAAACCTTACAACTTACCATGTAATATACTGAAAAACATCCTTTACATCCGAAGGCACATTCAAGTGTTCATATTCTCTTGGATCGTACGACCTGGAAAAGTTACATTTTAAAATATTAAACATATTTAAAAAAAAAAATACCTTTCTAACTTAAATGGTTAAAATTGGTGGAAATATTTCTTTCATGGGTAAGATTTTTCAGGTATTCGATAAAAATGGCAGAAAAGTAAAAACAAAAATGCTTCTGGGGAGAGTCATTAGGTACTTTACACTGCCCATGAATCGATGAATGTGCGAAGGTATGTTTGCCCCAAGCACCTTCATCTCAAGGGATGGTCCGTTAATAATGTTATAGGGAAGAGTTCGAATTTGTTCTGGATAAAAATATATCTGAGTCATATAGTTGATTAAAACTCATAATTAATTGTTTACGTATTATTATAATTTATTTAGTGCAACAAACATACATTTAAATATGTACTAAATAATGTACTAAATACACACAAATATCATTTAAACTTTAAGTTTGATATTACTAAATCATATAAATGCTAGGGTACTTCTCTAATAATGTCGTTATAATGATTCTGAAGTGGCAGTAATTATTATAATAGGAGCGGCAATAACTTAGTTACAAGACGAAACAGGATAAGTACATAATATAACTGTTTAAGATGGATGGAATAAACGTTGTTGTTAATTTTAAAATTATTGATTTGAAATAAAATGATAGATTATTGATTTTTATACCAACACAATATGTGTAAACTTGCCCTTCTAACAATGCTGCTTGTACATCGTCATCATCATCATCAGTATTATCCGAAAGATCAGAGTCTAATTCAGCAGTCGAATGTTGTGGCACACTTGCATGATCCCCTCGTGCCATACTAGACAGTGGCCGAGCATTCTTCTAAATAAACAAATTAACTATAACAATCTTAGTACAGTAAGAGATAAAAGTAAATTTCGGCAGAATTAAATTATGCAACATGATACACCGATTACTTTACTTTATAAATGAACACATTAAAAATAACAAGCATTGAAGATTGTAGTATAAATGTACCAATAAGAAATCCTGAGTAAGCAGAAAAAATTTAAGTTGACTAATATTGATTCAAACACAAAATACTATTAAGTTGGCTAAAATACACTGTATATCAAATTAATAATCAGGCTTATGATGAAGTCTACATAGAGGATTAGAAAAAAAGGCAGGTTAGTTCTTTAAAAGGCATTTGTCTATTTCTATATCTAATAAAATTGTTTTGCAAAGTGAGGAATGCCCTCTTTTACATAAAGTCTAGTGTTAAGTAGGAAACATAGGTAGGCTATAATAATGCTTATGTTATAGCAAATAATTTCATTTACCTTGCTAAAAGATGTGGATGCATGTATTTGTTCTTCTTTAGGAGCAATGTTTTCATCAATACTTTCCGGAGTTGGACTTCTTACTTCTTCTGCATTTGTTACTTCTATACTCTCATCATACATTTCTCATTAATATTGTTTTACCTCGTAACAAAAATTCAATTTGCAATTATTATTTCAGTTTGAAGCTAAAACTTTTTTATAACAATAATTTTCTATATGAGTTTAAAATACACACATCTTAAGCAAGTTAAACATATTGACAGGTTGGAAATAAAGTTAAATAGGCTTCGTAGGTTTTTAAGTATTTGAACATCGTGTAAGTGTAACGAATCTTGCAAAAATTTAATTTTTCAAACCTATCAGGTCTCTTGTTTAGAGATTTTCAGGTTTAAAACATTGATTATTTATAATCACTGTTTATTGTGTTTTCTCGGCCACACAGCATTAACTCCTTCATTATTTTTACCTTATCAATGAGGTTTAAAACACAACTTCAAATAAGTATTAGGTGTCTAGTTAGAAAATAACCACGAATGTTTCAAACAAATTTTAAATCACTATAGGCCTATGTATAATTTCTAACAAAAACAGAAAAGATCAAAATAAATTAGATATGTTTGTATGACTTATAGGCCTAATAAATAGTAAGAACGTTGCATGCTAAAAAAAGTATTATCTGAGATTATGTGCCTTGATTTGAAAAATAAATAACTACCGGGTATTGAATCCTAGTTTTTTTTGCCTATGTCTTTATTTTATGTCAGTTAAACTAAAAAGGACAGAGGAGCAACTTATCACACATAAACTGAAAGCTAATAACTAGGTTCAAGAGTAAATTGATTCATACTTGACTTAAATAAAATTGGGGAATAATAATTTGTGAAACAGTGCTGAACAAAAATGTGTATTTGAAAACGGTTGTAGCATTTTAAGATAGTTAAAAGTAAATTCCTAAATTTAAAAAAAGTGTAATTATAAGAAATTAGTAAAAAAGATGTCTGAATTAGGGTACACTTTCACTACCAGATTCAAGCACTCCAATAAATTTGTATTACTAGACACCATACTGTTAATTGTAGAACGTTTCTCTTTTATTGTACTATTATATCTTATTTGGAGACAAATAATAGGTCTCCAAAATTCATTACCGTAGCTTTAAAGAAATAACAACTTGCTCAAAACCACATTTTTAGCCTATAGAATTCATGTCTGGTTCACTTACGTGAAAGTAGTTAAATTGTATTTCAGTTCAAGTAAAAATTATAATTGTAGAAGTGACATTATATTACTTATTTAGAGTTTAAAAATAAATCGTACGGATTTAACTTCTGTCAGTACTGTATGTAGTTCTTGTAAGCCATTATGAGACAACATCACAACACCACAACAAATTGGTAACCTAGCAACCAGGAATAATAAAGCCACGTGACCAACAAGCCAACAACAACAACACACAACACGCATAATGTGCGCATTTTCTTCAAACCTCTAGCCCAGAGATAATATTACTTGATACGAAGTAATCAATACGAAGTAGACAAATTGTTCGAGGCTGAAGGTTACGTTGTGGTTCTAATGTGTGGGCGAGTGTTTTTTGTGTTTCCACCGAAACTATTTCTAGGAGACTTAATTAAAATTTTATTTTGCAGTTTATTACTTGTAATTTAGTTAAGATATCGGCTATTAATATGACAGAAAACGCTGAAATGCAGGTACATGTTTGATTGTTTTTTTTTTGAGGTTAGACGGTATATTGTTAGACTCTGTTTAAACTTATTTTATTAATTATGATTTGTTGTTGCTTCGGTTAAAATTTGCAGCTCACCATTTTGCTGCAGAGATGACAACCCCTAAAAAAATAGCCTGAGGTATTTAGGCTAATTACATAAGTTGGTAGCTCTTGCGAAAGTTTACATTATGACCCGCCATATTGCGGCAGAGGTGCCAACATATGTGCAAGGACATGCTCTAATACGTAATTGTAATATTCAATTATATTTACAAAAATCGTAAATAAATGAAAACAAAATATAATTAATAAACTTTAGTCTTTTCAATGACATCGGACTGCTCATATGAATGAAAATAAACTCTGTTGGCGGACTTCTCTATTCAGACTATAACTTAACATCACTTAATAAAATACATAATAATATAACAAAATGGGAACACTCACAATTTTAATTTTATAAAATTCTATAATACCGGTACATAAATAGGCCTACAGGTACTTAATGTTTACCGTTCTTTACATCAATCGATGTTCAAGATGTGTATAACAAGGGGTCAAATGTATTTGTTGCATCGATGAAAATAAACTTTAGTTAATTGTTCTAAACAAAGAATATTTTTATAAGCTGTTGAATGAAAACAATGCAATCAATTCTCGTAAAAGATTGGTAGATGTTCCAAATTTGCACAACAACCTCTCGACTTACAAAAACCACTTTTATTCAATTATTTGATTTTAAAAATTAAGTGACACCATCTTTTTAATATTCTTCTTTGCCATGTAATGACAGTCATTTCTGCTAAATTTAATCATTTTCAAGAACATTGCTGATTTCTTTTCGTCATGTAAATTTATTACCAAACAATTAAAACTAGGTAGCCTACCTAAAACAACACCTTATGTAAAAGTAGGCTAAAGTTTAATTTAGGCTATATTTTGAGACGAAGTAAGTACATATTTCACTGAGTAAAAAAACGGTAGCTCACAAATTTTGAAAAAAAGTACAACATTGTAACAACAAAAGTGTAAAAATATTTTTATTCTGCAGTGAAAACCTAGATTTAATCATAAAATGTGTTTTTAATATTATAGGCCTAATTATATACTATTTATGAAACAAATAAAAGAGCACTGTGGCGACAAAATCACACTGATTTTAATGAGTAGTGTTAAAACCCTCTGAGGATGATGTCCATGTCATCGAAATGTACATAAGGGTAACGTATTAAACCTAACTTACAATTTAGTTGTTTACTTATTGTTTTTGGTCCTTGTTTTGTGGTTCGGGTTTTATTTAAATCAGTGTGATATATTTTTTAATTAATATATAATATGTATTATTATGTAGGCCTATATTGTGTATATAGATATTAATAATACCTATCTACAGTTTACATATTAATATTTTGTGTACAATTTTTAATCACTCAATTTTTATAGAAGGAAGAGTTGGAAGTCCTTAGTTCTGTCTACGGAGAGCAATGGAAACATGAGGATTTTTCTGACCGTAATTTCAGCATTGAGATTGTGGAGGGTAGCCGGCAAGTGACACTATATATAACTTTACCATCAGACTATCCTTTAGAGGCGCCACCTGAATATCAAATATCTGCTCCCAGTCTTTCAAGGAATGACAAAAGAGAAATTTCAAACAGATTAGAAGTTCAATATCTGTGAGTAAAATACAGTTTATTACTAGAGTTTATTACTACCCGGTATTTAATATGAATGTATAAACAGAAAGCTTCTTTAAACATTCACATTATTTCAGTTAATACGAGGGTCTTTCAATAAATCCTTAACCCTCAAAGTAGCAGACTGCAGTCTCTAGGGCGCAAATGCAACCCGCTCGAACCTTAGCGAGAATTTGCATATATTTGCTTAATCGATAATTTAATCCTCTTAAAATCATCCAATTGTAATAAAACTGGTACCGTTGGAAAGGTAATTAATTAAACTATAATTTTTGTATTTGCAACTTTTCGTAGAACGTATATTTACATATGTAATCACCGTTTCAAAATTTTAGTACGCAAATCAGCTGTGATTCACGCGTCAATGAACCCCGTATACTGTCAAGACTTTGTCTCATTTTCAACGGTCTGCAACTCCTCACAGAAGTCATTTATGAAGAAGATCATAACAGCATTGAATTCAGCAAACGATTCTCTTTAAAATGGTGTCTTCAAATCACATGTTACTTTGAAAACAGCTGTTCTACAGGATTTACGGTGAAAGCTTGTAATTGGTCATAGATTTGGCCAATATGCAAGCCTGTTTAGAATCGATTCTTACAATCCTATTCGATATATCCCTAAAATGTACAATATATGGTTTTAAAAAGAAAACTTCACAGTTTTTATCTATGCCCAATTCAATACATTTAGATTTCATAGGTTGGTACCAATGAACTTCTAAAGCTTAGAACTCTCACAACTCGGCTGTAGTAGTTTGACGTCAGTTAATACATTTGTTTTGTGTTATTTTATGGTTATTACAGTTTATAAAATAGTGTTATAGTTATAAATAAATAAGTGTAGATTGTGATTGAGTGAAATTAGGCTTATAACGTGTTCTAATAAAACGGTATGTGAAGAAATAAGATTTTAGGTTAATTGCCGATTTCATATTTTTGATTTTTCATTACAAAATGTAAAGTTATTTGAAACTGGGTAGAATGCTATTCGATTCTACATTTTGTTCTCGAATTTTTGGTATAAAAAAAACATTGTTTGAAGTAAAAAATGTATAGGCCTAGTCACTTTCAAATTAGTCATGATTTGCAGGTTATGTAGTAAAAACGTTCAAAGTGTTATTTTGAACTAAACAATTGTGAAATTGAAATGTATTTTTACATATTTCTATTTAGAACTAAATTATAAAACTTTTGTGTATTTTGAAAAAAATTACAAAAATGTTTTACCAGGGGTGCCCATCCCCCCCAAGCCTCGTGGCGCCATTCACCCCCCCCCCCCAAATGTAGATACCCCCTCCCCTTATAAACAATAAACCTTAACCTTAGGAGCTCTTGTGTTGTGACAGTGAATGACCTGAATCTAGCGCACTATACATATCTACAATACTAATCCAATCTGGAATCAGAGATTGCGTAGTGTTTAAATAAAAAATATATAATGGTGTAAGAAATAGTTTATTGTAACAACGAATTAAATTACATTACAGTGTGTTATTAACAATGAAAATTATAAAATATAACTGTATAAGTTAGCAAAGTTGAAGATCTTAGCGACCAAAATCAGTATTTTTGTTGATACATTGGCTATTTCTTAGAAACTTAAAAGTAAAACACGAAATTGTTTGTACAGTTTTCTATAAATTTAGCATTTACCTTTTCTAACTTCTGTGATTCTTTGAATGGTTTATACAATAAAGTAGTGCCGTATTCTTCTTGATATTGCTAATGCAAATTGGTTAATTATAATGTCATTTGGAATTCCTTTGACAATGTCTTTTTCAGAGGCTAGAATTAATAGTCTAGATAACCACTTGTCAATCATACTGCTGCGAAGTCGTTTTTTTTTTACAATTTTCAGTCTACTCATGGTTCTCTCGACAGAAGAGCTAGTCACTGCCAAAGAAAGAAGAATTCTGTACATTACAGTTAAATTTGGGAATGATGATATTGGACCGTTGTAAGGCCGAATAAAACCTTGTTTCATCCACTGGTCTGCCATCCTCTCATTTTCACATTTCTTTTTGCTTGAAATTCTTTCATTTTGGACTGTCTCTTCTTCATGGCTTGATGACATCTCACCGTCTGATGAATTATCACGTTTATGAAGAATGTCTGAAATGTCTACTTCTTTATGCTACTTTGTAAAGACTACTGAAAGTTTCCAATTCCTTTTTTAACTCGTTTTTAAATTATAAGATGTTTCTTTTTACAATGCGCCAACCACTTGTCGTTACGGTGCCTGTGTTACATAACACTTCTTAACATTTGTATTTGACTGCTCTTTTCAACGCTCGAGGCATTATTTAAGTCAAAGTAATCTTATTTACTGCACACTGCACTGAAGGTGAACTGACTGACAACAGGACACTACTCTGTGATGGAAATGGAACAGCTGATCAGCAGGTGGGGTTGGAGGGAGAGAAGGAGCAGTGATAAGTCACACAACTGTGTTTATTTTGGAACCTATGGTCTTGACCGAAGCAATAGGAATTTCTAAGTTAGCGCGGCGGCAGGAGATGGGAAGGGGGTTGGCCACACCAAGATTCTACCGAAACCGAGCGAATTATACCGACAATGAACAAAAAATATCTTAGTTATAAATAGGTAGATTATTTACTGTACAGTATACTACAATAGCAATACATATTTGCCAATAATATTAATGTATTATTGTCATCCGCGTACATACACGAAATTTCAATTGTGATTCACAAATTGTCTCATTTATTTATAGTTTCAAAAATCCCCCCCAAAATTATAAATCCCCCAAAATTTGTTTTGATGGCGCTCTGAGCGCCATACCACCCCCCTTCTGGGCACCCCTGTGTTTTACTATTTTTTATGTAGCCATAAAGTTGTTTTTTTTTCCTTCCGTTTCTGAACATTTTTTGCTTTCTAAGTTAATAACTTTTAAAATTTCAAAAGAAACTAATTTTAAGTGGCGTATTTGAATTCTTTTAAGTTTCTTTTACAAAAAAGTTATTGAACACTTTTGGATTGGGGTTCATTTACTATTTTTGGCAAATTTTTAAAAATATGCTTGCAAAACGCTATAAACGGGCTTTTCAATTTTAGCTTTAACGATGCCAGTTCTAGGGTTCAAAAAAAGACACAAAAACAAAGTATTTTGGGTAACTTTTTTTTATTTTTCAACATAATCTCCTTTTAGCTCTATACACTTTTCTAAGCGTTCTCCCAACTTTTTTAACCCGTCCAAAAAGTAAGTAAGAAGGTCCTCAAAATAAGCATCTGTTTGGGAGATGACTTCTTCATTCGTCCCAAACCGTTGTCCGCCGAGCCAAAAAGTCACTGAGGGCCAAATCTGGCGAATACGGTGGATGTTGTAACAATTCGAACTTCAATTCAACGATTTTAGCCATTGAAACTGCACAGGTATAAGGGCCATGCATTGTCTCATGAAAGAGGACATTTTTCTTTTTCAAATGAGGGTGTTTAGTTTTGATTTCTTCACTCAACCGGTGCAATAACGATGCATAATACTCTTCAGTTACTGTTTTTCCTTTCCAGCCGATTTCACCGTCTTTGCCTTCTTCGTAGCCCATTCGCCTTCAAACCCACTGTTTTGGCTGTTCCTTTTTCTCTGGCGTGTAGTAGTGAATCCATGTTTACTAGACAACCCGTTATATTTTAATCAACATACCTTAATATATATTACCTTGTTATATTTTATCTTTTACTAGAAATATGAATCTTTTACAAGTATAATATTAAATATATCCGTTAATCATCTGTCAAACCTTTGTTGTCAATGTTTGAAATCTTTTGTTTTTCAGGGATAACATAGGCCAAAGTATCATTTATCAATGGATTGAGAGTATAAGATCATTTTTACAAGAGAAATCAGATGACGAGAGTACTGTTTTGATAAGTCAAGTAGAAGAGCTTGAAAATCTATCTTTATTAGAGTTTGAACAGCAAATTTCCGTAAACACAGAGGGCTCTACTTCTTGTAAAGTTCCTGAAATTATACACGGTGAAAGTATATTGGACAGGAAGAGCATATTTCAAGGGCATGTTGCGATTGTAAAATCTACTCAGGAGGTTGAGTAAGTTCCATATTATTTTCTTCCCCTTTAATTATTATTTAATTAATATTGTTTAAATTAAAGTAAAATATTTTGTAGTTTTACAGTACTAGGCTCATGGTAACCGGCCTTCGGTAATTTAACCTTCTGGATCTAGCTTGGATATCGGTATAAAATATTTGTCCGAAATTTACTGTATATCAGTACATAAATGAGGTTTTGATTATTTGCAATCACAGATGGTTTACTACAATAATTAATAAAACAATTCTAAAAAATTTAAAATTCCTTTTTCCTTTAAGACTAGCCTACTTTAACATGTACCGTACCTACTTAGTCTAGTACAGTATTTCTTTCTACTTAAAGGTCTTTAAACAGCAGACTTCTTTCAACAAAAAGTGTTCATATTTTTCTCAATATTTTAGAAGTAGAAAGTTATTGTGGTTGTATGAAATGAGGTATATACACTTTTTCTCGTGACTGAACTTCTAAGAAAGATGTCATTGATTACAAAAATTATGATATAAAATACGTTGCTGGAAGAAAACGATCATTGTGAGAAACAAAACAACTATTTAGGACTTTTCCAGAAAGCAGGACTGTACAGTACACTTTATTTTATTTGGTCAAACAAATGTTATATTTTCAATGTATAAAATCAGATAAATTTTGCTTGAACATAGATTTAAAATTAATAGTATCGTATTATACAACACATTAAATTTAACGTTATCTTTATAGGTAAACATTATGATGCACATTATTAATAGGCTCTCCGTGTTGTCTGGTTTTGCGAACCTACTGTATTTTTTTTCAATAGAAACATACGAACAATTGACTTGTCATACAAAATAAAAAACTTAAAATTAAACCAAAACAATTCTTTATTTAATGAAATTAAAATAGTCTTTAAAATCAATGTTAATGTAACAATTCTAAATTACAAAATATAAAATAACAAGACTCTGCCGAGAACATACACGCCACAGAAGGACACTAAAACACCCGTACACGTGTGGGGGAGTTATCTTTAACTTATGTAATAAAAAAACAGGAAGGACGTTTTTTGAATAACTATTTTCGTAAGTAACTATTTTATAAGACTTTTCGTACAAGAATGAAACTTTTTTAGGGTTTTATCTAAAAAATAAATGTAGGATATTATTCTGCACATTTTTTTGTACACGACTTATAGCTCGCTTGGTTCCCCCAAAATCGATCAAAACTTAAAATACCATAAAAATAACCCCGTTAAAATCCATGAGGGGGATTTTACCGAGGGGCATCTTCTGATCCGAAGGCCGATTTTATACGCTGAGAGCGAAGGAGTCCATAACCCAAGGCCACAAGGTCAAGGTGTAAACTCGCAAAGCGAGTTTTTCCGCTGCATGTGGAACGAAGGAGCATGTGATATAGGCTAACAATATCAACACTTGTGTGCCAATTTAATAACCTTACCTTTTCTATAATCTTTAATGAAAGAAATTAATAAAAATACAAACCAATAAAAATACTAACAATCATGATGTACATGAATAATTGTTATTATTTATAAAAAAAAAGGATTTTCCGTCAATAAATAAATAAATAAATAATGAACAAAGTTATTTATTTATTTATTAAAAAAATGTAAGAATATAACCTTACTATTTACATTAACTTATTGTATTTGATAGTGATTGATTGTTAGAATATATGGTATTATTGTTATTATCATTTTTACACTGTGATAACATTTGGTATTTTAACCCTCCAACTGCTAAGCCATTGCTAAGCCAAATTAGGGGTCACAGACATAAAGTTTTTTTTTTACATAAGTAATTCAAACACAAACCATGACGTATTATATATCAGTGTTTAGAGAAGTAAGCACAAAATAATATAAAAAATGAACTTATTCCTTATCAGCTGATATCTTTTCCATGTTTATGTAACAATTTTTTCTTTCGAAAAAATAAAAACTCACTTAGTGTCATCACAGCTCTAATCCATAAAGAGATACATTATTTTTCCTTATGAGTAAAATGTGCCAAATATTGTAATAAAACAAGAAATGTTCATTATTAGCACTTATTTTTATTCAGGGACACAGAAATTATGTTGCGCTATGTACAAAACTGGAATTTTTATTGAAAAACACATGTTCACTAAAAATAACAAACATTAAAAAAAAACAACACTTCTAGAAATGAAGTTTCATCTGTGTATATTTGATAGATTACTTCATTATGAATAGAACTATGTAAGATTTTTGTCATTCAGCTGATATTTGACGATTTTGTGGCAGATTTAGTAAGCCGTGTTTAGTGCTATATCGATCGCGATAATAGCACTGTAAACGCATCCAAACCTATCGCGATCCGATAATCAGCAGTTGGAGGGTTAAGAGTATAAATCAACCCTTTATTAGATGTATTTGCATAACAGATGATTAATCTTTATTATCGTACTAAGGAATTTAAACATATTTGATATAAAAACAATTTAGACTTCTCTAAACAGTATACAGTAGAACCCCGATTATCCACGAGTGGATTACCCGCGTTGCGGCTTAACCGCGATCGCCAAAATATGCCGAGATCACCAAAAAAATACAAATTACATACGTAAAAGTGCATTTTGATAACAGTAGTACTGTAGTAGTTATGTACTGGACTATGTTTGTTTTGTTTTTGTTCTTTGTAAATATGTAAATAGTGTGTGTGAAACTATGTAATTTTTCCAACATATAAAGGTACATAATACTGTACGTATTAAAATTAATTGTAATTACCTAAACCTTTTGTGAAGATTAATTAAGCACTTATTTTAGTTTTACGGTCATTTTGAACTATTTCTAGGGCATTTTAGGTTAGTTTTGGATTATCCACGATTTCGATTATACACGGAAGTTCAGCCACCCATTATCGCGGATAATCGGGAGTCTACTGTATCTAATAAACTTCTGTCAAATTAGTAGAGCCTTCCTTAACAATATTTCAATGTTTTTTTTTTTCTTGCCTATATTATGATATTTGCAAGAACTACCTTTGTTCATTTCTTAAGTTTTAGTTGTGGATATCCAATGTGTTAAATATTATTTTTTATTAATTTTTTACTAAAACTGTTGATAATTTTTCTAATGCAATTTTTCTATAATTTTAGGTTAGTTATTCTAAAACTGAAGGAAAATAAAAAAATCGCCAACGCAACACACAATATATTTGCCTACAGAATAAAGATGGAAAAAGATGGCGCCACATGCTTTATACAGGATTGTGAAGATGATGGGGAGACCCAAGCAGGAAGTAGGCTCTTGCATCTTTTACAGGTTAGCTTTATTTTATATTTAATGTGAAGAAGCTGCTTTGTGGTGGTTTCTGAAAACTAACATTTTTGTTTTACTTTTTGGGTTTTAGGCTAAGACAAATATATTATTTTCTGTGTCTCTCACCCAAATCATATCAAAATCGTTTCCTTAGTTTAAGAACTAGTTGTATTTTACGTCCACTAGTTGTACCTATAGGAGAAGTTTAGACTACTACATGGTCATTTTATCTTGTATCATTTGGTTTTACAATAATGCTAGGTTTAGGTAATGTCTAGTGTTTGCACTATTACGAAGTAGCATCCACCATTTATCACGGAGTGGCTCTAACTTTAGTGAGAGGGTCACAAACATATATCATACATATAAATATATTTATATCAACATCTATTTTATTTGAAAGCTCTACATCCATTTAATCCAATAATCTAATTACAGTAAACCTCCATCTAAATCTTATGTTTTACGCTACGGGCAAAACTGAGCTCAAATTTCTACTCCCCAAATATGAATTCATTTTAATATATATATATAACTCTCCTATTAGATCTACCCACAGAAACTGATTCTAATCCAGAATTTACATAAAACAATTATCCCTTTAATCCACAAACTGTGTCCTCACCCTTTACTCTGACCTAGTGGCTCTGATAATCGGACAGCTCAGCTTCCTCGCCTTGACGTGTCCACCTGGGCTGGCACACCTCACAGGAAAATTCGGTCTCTCCTTAACGCCCACGCCGGCATCTATCACCTGAAGCCCCGGTCTCCCAAGATCTCTCTCTCCTCACCCAAGAACCTTTCCCAAAAGACTAATATTCCTTCATATTCCCCCCTTTCTGTCCCTCCTCTCAGTTTTCTCCGTCTAGTCTTTCTACCTGAATATTGGTTTACCTAAAAATGCAATTATGCATTACATCATTCCTAATTAATTGCATAACTACTTACTCTGTATTATCTAATTGTGCTTGCTAATAGAATTCTACTAATGTTAAACATTTATCAACATTGCTTTTCCCTAACAACTCATTTCATTTCATAACAGCAAATTTGTAAAAAGTAAGATCTTTTGTAGAATCTGATCTGTAGAATAACTTTTGCCTTCCTTTTAGATCATGGACGTGTGCAATGTATTAGTGGTGGTGAGCCGTTGGTACGGAGGCGTACATTTAGGTCCAGATAGGTTTCGTCACATTAACAATGCCGCAAGGAATACGCTTGTTGCCGCTGGATTGACATCAACAAAGAAATGACAAAAGTTTTCCGTTCATCAAATGAACACCTTAATGTACAGTCGTGTACAAATTATAAATAATTTTAACTCTATGTATATTCATAACATGCTCAGGAAAGTCCCTGAAAATTTTAAAGGTTTTAATACATTTTAGGAATCTTACACTAGCGATGGTGAGATAATTTTACAATCAAAACAATCGAAAATGTTTTTAAATAACATTTGGTCAACCATCTAGTTGTGATTGGGTTTTACAATCAAACTGTTTAATTGTAACGATCAATATCTTAACTTAAAATTTGTTTAAATAATTTAAAACTATAAATATTTTGTCTATGTGGCAAATTACATTGAAAATTTGAACAGTTGTGGTTAAAAATGCAGATAATATAAAGAAAACTGTTTTAGAAAATCTTCAGAAACTTTTTAATCAAATACAGTATGCCTTATTCTTTGAAATAAAGGAAATGTGTAATTAAGCTTACATACGATTCTGTTGGTTGAAAGAGATTAGTTATATTGTCTATGTACAATTCCTGAAATTAAATTTCAGGAAGGAGTATAGTTTTCCAAATTTGATTTTCAAATAGGAGATAAGTAGTAAGTGATCTTTCTAATTCTAAACGTAATCGAAGGCCTTCAATTCAAAGTCTGGACGCAGTTGTAAACATTTTGCAGAAACTGCAGGATACCATTCGCCGAAGTGTAGAAGCCATTGATGTTAATGTTGTGTGTAAAGTGAGTTTAAACATGATTTCGTTTGCACAAAATCAGCGTAGAATTCAACATTCAATACAAATATTTAAATTTAATAATAAAGTATAAATGTATTATAATTTATTTTTTTCATATTTTTATTTTTTCATTTTATTTATTAAGCTGTTGGCAAAATTTCAATTGTATAGCCATGGTCAAAGTATTTAAAAAAACGTACATTAAAATTTGAATAATAAAAATCACCTATATATTTATAATATATTTTTCATGCCTTAAACAATTTATTAACTTTTAAATTAAAAGCATTAAACTCAAAAGAATATATATATACAAATTTATAATTTTATGAACAACAAAAAACTTATGGTTACATACATATACCAAGTTATAAGAGCAAATCTATCAAGAAAGAAAACTTTAAGAAATAAATGACATATTAACCTCTTTCTAAGTTTTTTATTGTTCATTGTACAGTAGAATCTCCTGAATTATAGAAAATTGTACGGTAATTGGGACCGGGCAGACCTCGGATAATATGGTAGGCTGTGAGAAAACCATTGTAGTGCGAGTCATTTACATCGTTATAGGCTGATTTGGAGCCATACTTACTTTAAAATCCATTTTATGTGGGTTTAAATAATTAGTTTTTCATCACTCCGTACCGAAAGTAGCTACTTTCGATGTCAGCTGGTAGCAACGAAAACGATCGTTTCCCAAGCTCTAATTTAGAGCAAGGGAAAAACGATCAGCTGATTTTCCCTTGCTCTAAATTTGTTTTCCCTTGCTCTCAATTAGTTTTCCATTTGCCCGCTACGAAAAAACTTCTAAATGAAGGAGTGAATGTCACCAACAATACCAACTGCACAATAAACATAACCTTGAACTTCTAATTGTTACGTTGTTATGTAGGCTTATTATAGTAAATTTGTTATTATAAAAAAATGTTAATTGAGAAATATAATAGTTTGCATTTTACTGAGGTTTCTTCTTCAGCATTGTGTGTATTTTTGCGTCGTGATGAAAAGTACCGTTCATAACTTGTACCGAAAGTGATTTTCCGGCACTTGCTCCAATTATTCCCGTACTCGGCTTCGCCTCGTACGTGAAACTTGGGCGCGCACCGGAAAGTGCCACTTTTGGTACTAGTAATGAAATATACTATTTCATTAGACTGCATCAAAAACAGCTGTTTTCTATACCTGTTGGAAAATAAGTCCTTATTTTTCTAGCAGTAAATTTTTCGCGCAGCTGGTACACCAGCTGATTTACAGTGCCCCTGCTGATTTTACGGTGATCCAGCTGATTTTACAAATAAGAATAAACATATTAGTTTTATGTAAACAGCTTATTGATTTTGACAAAAGTTTTTTTTTTTAAATTTGCCTCGGTTAATACGAAAACTAAGATAACCGAGGTACTACTGTATTTACGATGCACATTGTATGTCGGCTGTGCAACAGATTAAGTCTTAAAATTTGAGACATTTATAAAAATAAATGTTTTGTATTTATCACTGATCATTGTTCTTAATTATTTGAGCATTATAATACAAATTTTCAATTTTTTAAAATAATGAACTGAAAGCTGGCATATTTTTAATTGATTAAATAAAATAAAATGTTTAGTTAGAATTTAAATTATGAATGTGTATGTTATTGGAGTGGAGCCAGTTTTATTTTCTGCATACTGTTTTATTAGTTGTACAAAAAGGGTATCAGCTGTGTAGCTGAAAACCCAATACGAATGTGTTTTGATTTTTCCAAAAGTTGGCTGTATTCATTTAAATTTAAATTTTTGTATTGTTCATATTGTCTTTAAACATATTGATTTGTCTGTGAAACCAATGTTTTACTGAATATTATTTTATTTGTATAAATATTGTATATTTTGTTTACATACTTCTTCTGTATATTACATAGTATTATATTTTCTGAGTTTCTTTATTCAGAATAGCAATTGATCCTACATTCCTACATTTGAAGACCTCTCATTACACAATCCTCCCTCCTTGATCAAAACTGTCTTTACCCTTGATCACCTTTTATTTATGTTTTTTACTATTCCTCTACTTTTGACTCATCTGTCGCAAACTTATTTCACCAACTTTTTACTTTTCCCTTCCTTCAGTCTATTTTATCATATTTGTAATATTTGTAATTAAAGTTTATTTCTCTCTAACGTTTGAAATGTTCACATAATTTTCAGTCTTCCTTCCTTTTTTCCTATGGTTAAAATAACAAAGTTATTTGCAAGGATAATAGGCTAGATGGAAGAGTAACACATGTTTGCTCTGGTAGATTACATAGCCAAATCCATTAGCCTAGCCAACTTTACACATTAGCTGCATTGGAAAATATCAAACATCATTCTACAAATATTATTTCAGTAATATTTATAATGAAAGGAATTGTTTTAATCATATTCATTAAATTATCATTACTTAGACAATTACCTTAAGATTGATTTAGGAATGATTAAAAAGAAATCAACAATTAGATTATACTTCACTCTTTAATAAACATTTTCTGACTTACACAAACATACTAACACAATGCATGCATCTAATCTTTATATAAATTGTATGCTGAGTAGGTATACATTGTGTTCAACTAATTTAAAAAAATTATTTCATCTTTAAAGTTGCTAAACACAAAAGGGTCTTTTAGCGTTGTAGTAAAACCTCGATTATTTGAGGTAATCGGGACCGGGCAGATCACGGATAACCAAAAACTTGGATAATACGGTATTCCATGAAATAACCAAAGAGGTGCGAGGTCATTTACGTCGTAATAGGCTGATTTGGAGCTATACTTCAAAATCTATTTTATTTGGCTTTAATATAGTTTTAAATAAACAAAGAAGGTTTGATAATGTACTCAAATGAAAAAATGGATACTGTAATAAAAACCACAAAAATAATGCCTCTGAAGTTTTTTCTTTATTGATTGTCTAGCCTCTTCTTTATTTGAATACCGTTGAGATACCCACTTTCAATTTCCAATCCCGGACACCTAAATAACTTGCTGCTTTTATTGAATCACCTCCATCTAGTCGTTTAATTGCTTCCCATTTTTGATTTAAAGATAAAACAACATGCTTTGGCTTTCCACTCATAATGACACTCTCATTCACAAAGTTTAACACTGACTAAAAACAAAAGAACAGCATACAATAGCAGGGGGAAGAAACAACTTGTTGGAAAGAATGGTGAGACCTAAATACGATGCCGCGAGGAGAGGGCCCAAGCCAGCTTCGTCATTCATACTACCTGTCTGGTAAACGTTACCAGACCATTGCGTTGGGTAAGGAGCGTAAATGTTTTCATGATGTACACGGCAAAGTACTGTTTTCTTTCTATTCATCTAACACAAAAGTTTTTATTATAAATTCTTTTATTGAGAAATCCTCTCAAGCTATGTATTCTTTAATTTAATTTACATTTTGCCAGTTAACAGAATTGATTTTGACAAAGGTTTCTTTTAACTTGTCTCGGTTAGTACGCAAACTCAGATAACCGAGGTTCTACTGTATTTAAACTGTTAGATTGGAATTTTCAAATATACGATGTTTGTGTTTTAGTATTACAGTTTTTTAAAAGAACGTTTATGAATTAAAAATATTTTTATTACTTCCCTCATGTAGTATTTAATAATTTTATAGAAATATTGTTTGAAAGAACACATAGATATTGGGCTACCCAGTGGAGTAACATAACTTATTGATCGTGTAAGAAGTTATAACATTGTCTTAAAGGTACAGTCAGAACCTTGGGCTCCCACAACAGCCCTTCACTCTCCTTATTTATTAGTAAATACTAAGTACTTAATACAAGTAATACGTCAAAGCCTGTGTAATCATTAAGTTTTAATATGTACAGGTTTAATATATATATTTTAAAAGTTATCCTCAAACCGTACTTTTATCGTCTGCAAAGTAGGGTCTAAGCAATTGTGGAAGAGTTAGAGCACAGGGGCCTTTGAAGAAGAACCTGTAAAAAAAGCAATATAAATTAGAACGTTCATACAATATTAAAATTAGTTTATCATTGCTAACACCCAATGTAATTTGTTCTTTAAAGTTGCATTTATTCTGTACGATATATTGTATTGTTTCGCAGTCTATACTATTACTAGGTGATCTGTTTGGACAGTACCTAATGATATTCTTTGTCGTTGTTATTAAATACAGGTCTATCTCATGCTACTACACCTGTAATGGAATAACTAAACATTTTAAGTAACTAAGGCTTTATACAACATAATTGTACAAACTAAGGCTCTTACAGAATAAAATGTATGGTAACCATTGAAAACAAAAGATATAAACACATGCTTTAATAATACATCAAAACAGCTGATAGTATAATAAACTAATCTATCATCAGTCGTATAGTTCACAACATTCTTCTCCACTGAATTTAAAATACATAGTCTTTAAGATAGTCAGGGACTTTTCTTGTTCTTGAAGATCTCCTTAGTTCTTTATCTTCGTGAGTGTCACTTGTTGCTTCAGTACTGATTGATCAGTAGAAATGTGTTCGTTAGAAATTGACATTTGTTGATCAGAATCAATATTATCCAGTTCAGAAATCAAATTTATACCATCCGTTGGGGCCAGTTGCTTTAGCGATACTGTTGCTTCTCTCCCATTAGCATGTCGTATAAGGCATAATGAGATTTAGCTTCTATTAGTTCAGCATCATCAACTAGTGGTTCATATTTACTCATCCTTTCATTACGTTTCACCAAGACTGGACCCTGTTGCAGTAACCATGCTGGCAATGTAGTTCCGTTTGAAGAACGACGTGGATGTTTAGTGTTCATGTGGAGTACAGTTTATTGCAGTACATAATAGAGAACGTATTGAGTGTAGAGCTTCTGGAGAGTTTGATTGAGTTTTAATTTTTACTCATGGATATGGGTTATGTGTAGTCTAGTATGCTGATTTTAAATAAACTTTAAACATGCCCCAATAAGGCAGTCACAACGACAAAGATTATTGAAGGTAAATCTATTGAACTATTCTAAAACCCTATATGAATCCAAACAATCAAACTTATTGACATAGGCTTTATTTACTGTCATTTATTTTTGCAGAATGGACATTTTTAATTTAATATAACAATGCAGTTATACAGAATCAACATGCAATATAATTCTGTTATTCTGCGTTTTTAATGACTTACGTAAATAGTGAAGTCGCTTCTGTTTTTTCTATATTAAACTCTGCAACAGGAATTCCTATAGCTGCTAGTCGTGGAGCGTACATCGCCACTGGGTTTACTACTGATGATGTTCCGACAACCAGGCATAAATCACACTTCCTCAAAGCTGACTCTGAAAGGTTACCTTATTTATAAGCAATGTAGACAAGGGAATATAGACCTACAAGTGAAAAGTTCTTGGGTGCTTTATAATCATCTGATGTAATTCTTTCTACTCTGGCAAGTTCAATTGTTGGCTAGAAAGGTGAATAGTGGCGTATTTAACTAGCCTCCAAACTTTATGTTAAATATATATACAGTTGAACTTGGTTATAGCATCAAACGAATGTTGACGCTACGTCCGAGTGACGCTATAAAGATGTACCAACGTATTTTTGTTACCTTGAGTGAAAGGACAAACAAGGTAATACTGTATTACTATTATTGGCGTCGTTATTCATGACATTTATTAAAAAGAAAAACACTATACTTTTCTTTTAATGTACAGTAGGGTCCCGATAATTGGAGCTGAGGTAAGCTACAATTATAAATTAGGTAACATTGGTTAATATGTAAAGTTTTAATGAGTAAACATGTAATGTGTATTAACAAACTGTAGTAAAAACTCTAAAATTACAGTACGTATTAAAACATTAACTTACTGTATTACAAAATACGCAACAATTTTAAAGTGTCAACATTACTGTGGGGGGGGGGGGGCAACTGTCTGATCACAACAACTACGTAAATGTCTTGCCAGGCTATACGATTGAGTCTCACCTTGCTTTTGTATTGTCCAAATACTTTCCCAGCAAGGTCATGGGTTTAGTTACACACAACTGACACCGCATAGCGTGTGAATTGATCCTTAGGAGGGGTGGGAGAGTTAGCAGTGTTGCTTGTAGTGGAACCTCCCTCCTCTACCGACTTTGATCGGACCCGCCGGAGGTTTTACGTGTGAAAAAAATACGTAGTTTGTTTATTTCGCGGTTTGATTCTGAGGAGGGGGAAAATAGGCAACCTAAAATCAAAGGAAAGGGGGAATTCTAACATTTTTCGAGTTCTGAGAAAACTGAATTCAAAGTTTAACATTGATATTTTGTGGATTTATAACGTTACAACCTAGTGGTTAAAATGTTTATTGACGCTAAAACAAGGGTTTATAATAATATAAAGGATAACGATTTGACCGCACCTAAAAACGCTATGTCGGAGTTGAGACATTAGCCGAGGTCGTTAAAACCAAGTTTAACTGTAGTGAAAAGCTGTTGGTAACACTTTGTTTAATTATTGACATTAGAGCTTCACCTTAAAACATAGAGCCATAGATAGGTAGATAATGAGTTTATTTGGTTGGGGCGAGGTTAGATAGGGAGATGTACCCAACCTCACAGTTTTCCTCAATGTTTGCAATAATAAGAGTTGCAGCATCGTTTGTAAAAAGGTCTCTCTCAACTTTGGTGGATACCTGTGCAAGAAACAACTAACGACCTCAATAAAAACTAAAAAATTAATAGGACTTAAAAAACTTAATGCTAAATCTAAAAGCAATTTAAATATTTTATGATCTTAAATCTAGTGAAATATGAGTTGATATGCACAGAATTTTATTGATGATTGGTTACAGGATATTTCAAAATTAAAATTTTTATCTCGAAAGTTCTTAAGTCTGATTGAGGTTTGATAATGTTTCAAATAAGATTGCATTACGTTTTGTGAATACATTAATCCCTTGCTATTCGCAGGGGATAGGTTCCGACAAATTCTGTTTAGATTGCAATCTAAACAGATGTAGAGCGGCAATGGATCTCCTGGAGAAAGTGATGGTCGAAGACAAAGTTGATATAGTGGTGGTAGCTGAACCAAATAAAAAGAGGGTGGAAGGTGTGTCGTGGTTTACTGATGATAACATGGATGTGGCGATTACAGTGGGTTGTAGGGATATCGTCATTAAGGACCAGGGGTCGGGAAAAGGATTTGTATGGATTACAACTGAAGGTATGACCATTGTCGGCTGCTATGTCTCTCCCAATATAAGTATTGTGTACTATGAAAGGTTCCTAAATGATCTTAAGATCGAGATCAAGAAACACAACTGGAAAAGTCTAATAACAGTAGGGGACTTTAACGCCAAAGGAGCAAGATGGGGAGCACCGGTGGAGGATGAAAGAGGAAAGATGCTTACTGAATGGCTAGATGAAATTAACCTGTACGTAATGAATAATGGGGATTATCCTACATGGAGAAGAGGAAGCAGTATATCATACATAGATGTAACGTCTTGTTCTGAGGAAATGGTAGATAGAATTAAAGATTGGAGAGTAAGCTATAAAGAGAACCTCAGTGACCACGCTTATATTTTCTTCGAAGTGGTAACAACTAGTCAAGAAGTTGCTGTTGCGAATAGGAATTATGGACTGGGAGGCTGGATCGTTAAGACAGAGGATATGGAAGTTTTCGACCAAAAGCTTATAACGTCTTTACATGGAGAGGGTAGGACTGACATGATAACTGTCCGTAAATTTGACGATACTGTAAGAGCGGCATGTGATGTAGCATTCCAGAAGAAACGAAACACACGGATATTCAAAAAAGGAGTGTACTGGTGGACGTCAGAAATATCAGAACTTAGGAAATTGTGCTTAGTGGCAAGAAGGAAAATGGTTAGAGGAAACAAGAGTAAGAATAGGAGCGATATGGAAGAGGAAAAAATTGAGCTCAATAGAAAATACAGGGATGCGAAAGCTACACTAAAGAGGAAAATAAGTCAATCCAAGTTGGATGCATGGAAACATCTATGTCAAGAGTTGGATAGTGACGTTTGGGGACGTGCCTACAAAATAGTTCGTGGAAAGATTCGTGGAATGAAACCTAATACTCTGGACGACAAAGGGAAAATGAAGGTAGCCCAGGAGCTATTTCCAAGGAGGGAAAAAATCAACTGGAGTTATCCAGAAGTGGAAACGTCGGAAGTAGAACTGTTTTCCGCAGAAGATGTAAAGTTTGCGGGGGAAAAAGTGAGAGAACGCAGAGCACCGGGGCCAGACAAGATACCACCAGAAGTGACAAAAAGGTTAGCAATTCAACATTCGGCGGTAATAGCTGCCCTACTGAATAGACTGCTACTTACAGGGTTTTTTCCGACCAGCTGGAAGGTAGCAAGATTGGTACTAATAGAAAAACCTAAGAAAAATAAGGATGATAAGATAAGTTATAGACCTATATGCATGCTGAATGGAATGGGGAAGATATTTGAAAGGTTACTAGTAGACAAGATAAATGAAGCAATTGAGAGAAACGGAGGCTTGTCTCCAAATCAATTTGGTTTCCGGAAGGCTTTTTCAACGTTGAAGGCAATGGAAAAGGTGAACGAGCTCGTCGATGACATCACACGAATTAAAAATTATGCGAGAAGAGATTGTTGTGCCTTAGTCACCATTGACATAAAGAACGCATTCAACAGCGCATCATGGGATAAAATTGTAAATATATTAATAAGGAGGAAGGTGCCGAACTACTTAGTAAGAGTACTTATGAACTATCTTGATGATAGAAGGATAATAATAAGTGAAGGCAATGAACTGGAAATGAGATGCGGTGTCCCACAGGGGTCTATCCTTGGGCCAACTCTATGGAACATATATTACGATGGTGTGCTACAGTTGGATATGCCAGAAGGAGTGAAGACGCTTGGATTTGCTGACGATCTTGCGATTGTAGCCAGAGCGAGAAATGCGTGTGACTTAGAGACCAAAATAAATGAGGCAGCAATAAAAATCTGCGATTGGCTGGAGAAGATGGATTTGGCAATTGCACCAAATAAAACGGAAGTAGTTCTGCTGGTGGCTAAAAGAAGTATAAGGAACTTTACAATACTGATTGGAGGACAAGAGGTAATGGAAAGCAAAGGAGTGAAATACCTAGGAGTGACGTTTGATAGAGGTGCGAAAATGACGGAGCATGTTAGAGAGGTTTCGGAAAAGACGGTGAGAGTGGTGAAGTCCCTAGAAAGACTGATGACTAACCTTAGGGGTCCGAGGAGTAGTAAAAGAAAAGTCTTAGCAGGAGCAGCGATGTCGATAGTACTGTATGCAGCTCCAGTATGGCAGAAAGCGCTTAAATTTAAAAAATACAAAGCCATGTTAGAGGTAATTCAGAGAAGAATGGCAATAAAAACAATAAGTGCCTATAGGACGGTGTCGACTATGGCGGCTTTGGTAATAGCAGGAATGCCACCGATTGATCTGCTTGTGGAGGAGAGGACTGCTAAAGAAATGGCGCAGAATTTTATACCAAGGAAGGAGCTGAGGAAGATGACCACGGAAAAATGGCAGGCACGATGGTCACTAAACATAGAAGTGGGACAATGGACCAAAAGAATAATCCCTGACGTAGAGAAGTGGTACGAAAGGAAACATGGAGAGATGGACTATTACACAACTCAGCTGTTCACGGGACATGGCGAATTCGGGGTCTATCTACACCGTTTCAAAATTCGGGAAGATCCTAGGTGTAAATACTGTGGAGAAGAAGATTCCGTGGAACATACGTTCTTCCATTGCTTACGATGGTAGAGAGATAGGAATGATCTGGAAAAAAAGGTAGGGATAGTACCAGATGTGGCATCCATTGCCAATTTTATGATGGCCAAGAAACACCAGTGGCGAGAAGTGGCAAAATGGGCAAGATCGGTGTTGAGCCAAAAGGAAGAAGAGAGTAGAATATAGGTGAAAACATACAGATAGTCAGGCGACCATCCTGAAGTAATGCCACAGCAGTCCCAGGATGGTGTCGATGACAGAGCGGGGGTGGTTTAGTGGATGCGATCTCCACACTATCGAGAGGTGCCGACCCTTGATGTTGGCTGGCAGAGCTTCCACCCTCGCTCCGGAAAGAAAAAAGAAAAAAAAAAAAAAAAAAAAAGGTTCCGACAAATTGCCGCGAATAGCGAAAACCAAATCTTTATAGGAAAAGAGGGGTTATGTTCGTGACATATAGAAAATTTAAAAACATCATGTACTAATAGCTAAAAATTAACTTACATAAGATTAATAAGATACACGGTCCGGCTTTAAGCGATTTCGCTTTTACGCGGTAAAAAAAGTCCTTGAAAGGTTTAGTATTTGAGCTGAGTTGTTTGGAGTGTAGACTACAGTTGATAATTTTATAAGTTATTGGAGCGTTGTTTGTCATCTCACTCTCCCCTCAAGTTCAGTGCTCTCATAACGGTACCTTTGCCCCTCCCTACTTGCTCGTTCACTGTCTGGGTTTGTCTATTTTTAGAACTTAGGCATCAAACTATCGTTCGCTGTCAGTAGCGATAATATTAGTTACGAGTGATAAAACGTAGTAAAAACTTAATTTCTTTCAAAATATTTTACTGTAATTTTAATTAATTCTTTAAAATTAATTTGACTTGCTGTACACTAAATTGATGTCTCCCAACTAAATCACAGTATGCCATTGACCTTCGTTTGCACAAGTCCCCTTGTATTCACGGAAAGGTGTATTGTATAAGGAAATCCCATCTTGTATGTTTTTTTGTATTTGCGAGTGTTTCGCCTATGTGGTGTTTATACAGTGTTGTTAAATTCGTACAATAATAATTACAGTGCTACACTAAAATAATTTACGAATTTTGCATGTACTTTATTGCTATTTATACAGTATTTTTTTTTTTAGCGACCGCGAATACCAAGTCCGCGAATGTCGAGGGATTACTGTATTGATTAATTTTACTGAATGATTCTGATTAATTTAATCACAAGCTTGAAACCAAATAATTCATAAGCTGGGTTCTACAGAACTTAAGTTAGCTACTTAGCTGATTGATTTTGTTTTCGCCTTGGCTTTCTATCAAATTATAATTTGGATCTTCTTTCTCAGTTATAATGGTCGGTTAGCCTTAATGCTTATGGATGCATTTTATAGAAATGACTCTTTTTCTTTTCTTCTTACTTAGAACGTATTTCTTATCCTCACTACGCATATAAACTGTGTTTTGTTCTCCTCATTTGTATGGAATTTACAATATATGAATCATCTTTATATAAATTTGGTATTGAGAGATTAAATGGGTTATGTTTTAACTGGAGATTTTGAATACGGTTTTGCTGGGTGACTTCATGTAAATATTTTTGAAATTAAGTGATGTTACAGTATAAATAAATTAATGTTTAGACAACTTTAAACGTACCTGCTTTTGCTAAAAGAACTTTCGCTAAAGTCTCACCATACCATACAATGTACGGCCTCAACAGCCCATCACAGCCTGGTTGATCACAATGAGGTAAATCATGTATTGGTATCTCAGGATTTGACATGTTTAAGGGTGACCTAGAATGAAAACTATTTTGTATTAATTATGCACAAAAAACACAAGTTTTTTTAAAATAAAATATATATATATATATATACAGAAATACTACAGTAAAGTTATGCAAAACATCCCAAGCCTTTAGACCAGGTAACTAGGCATGTCCCGTAAGCTTGGAAGCGAGCCAACCACCGTTTGCTTTACTTCCACCCTCCTACCCTCAAACCACAGACATGGAAAGCTACCTGGTCTTGCGAGGCACAGAATAAAACTGAAAAATAACCGCTCTTAGTTACTTTACAAAGCAACCATATTGCCTACCTCGCCCCTTTAGGCGGATCACCGTCATTATAAGCAAATGGGTTAAAACTTTCTTATTTCGAAAAAGTAGTGTAACTTTTTATTTAGCAAGATATTGGCCCAAAATTTTTAACATAAGTAGGCATCAAAATGTGTCTTAAAGTGATGTGCAGTGAAATATTTTTCTCTATCTGTTTTTTTCATACAAACTGGAAATTTTATCAAAACTTTTTGCTATGGTTTTTAATTTTATTTTTTCTAAATTTGTTGATATATTATAAAGATGTTAAGAGCAGAAAATATTATTTATAGGTCTATTAGAAGAAAAACAATTAAAAAATCATGATGATATCTTATAAAATAACAAAAATACAGATTTTTTATGAAATCCTTACAAATTTGCTAAATCAGGTCGGTACTTTTGGGTACACTATGGGAGAAAATGCCTGGCACAGAAAGGGTTAAACAGCTCCTAATGGTAGCACAGTTAAAAACATTATCCTGAATATTTTGTATGTCTAAATCCTGAGTTTGGACAGAATGTGTAATTTTTGTTAAATATTTAGTATTTAAATTTGTTTTAGTAAATAATTTGTTCTATTGTATTAATTTCCATATTCGTATTAAGAATAACCGGAATTATTATCAATTTATTATTTTTTAAATTTGAAATTATCGCTAGACAAAGTTTATTTAAGATATCTCCCAAGGAGGCACAAGCTTAAAGTAGTTCATAACATTACAGTATATAAATATAAAACATACCCTCTGTTAATAAACGCTGGGCATATAGGATTATCCCAGTTGGATTTAATGTGACTACATTTCAAACATCTTGTTTTGAACAAAGAACCATGCATTTCAACAATATTTGAAGAACCAGCAGAACTGTGGAGGCCGTCTATATTCTGTGTGATGATTGTAAATGTGTACCTCTGATTTATGGACTTTAAATAACTTTCATAATCTGCTAAAGCCTTGTGAGCCTAAAAATTTAGAAAACAATATTTTGCTTTTAGTAAAAAAAACTAGCTTGTACAAAAGCATCTTATGAGATAAAACTATCCAGTAATTTTAGGCATAAAATATCTAGTTCTTTATGTTTTTATGAATATCTTTGTTAAAACGTTCTAAATAAAAACATGCCAATAGTTCTCATCAATATCATTGTAGAGTTGCAAGATATTTCAGGTCAAAGATCATGAAAAACTTTTCATTTAAACGTTACTCGTATGGTTTGGAGGACACTACTATGAAATTATAGTTTAACTGAATGTTCAAAAAAATTAGTTTACAATGCCATGAGTATTGTCTGTCGTTTTCAAATGCTGTCACGAATGTGGCTGAAGAACTTTACACCCCAGAGGCACGTATATACTGAATTTTGAATTTGTAGGTATTTTGATTTGGATGGAATAATTGTTTTGACGGTTTCATATGGATTTGGCAAAATTCCTTTCTTAGTTAGCACCCACCGCACATAGGGTGACCTACTAATCATATTCACGTCTGTATTCATTGTGGATTCAGAGATTCTGTGATCAGTGAATCGGATCTCAGAAATATGTTATAGATAGCATATTACATTATTCCGTATAATATGGAAGGCCTACCAGGAAACCTTGTGAAAGATTTAGCCCGGTTTTCTGTCTACAAAATGGTGCAGAAAGAAATGCACAATTAAACAGTGGCTATTTTCTCCGCACTCTACAACAAAAGCTTTTACTAGATCTGCAAAGCAAATAAGCAACAACTTTTTTTGGAAAATTTTAACTGCACAATTTGTGTAGTAACCTCTATCAACCTCTGAGCCATAGGAAAGAAGAGTCGCACAAACAAATTTTGAGTTACCTTTGACCTCAAATATCTCACAACACTTAACAAAAGTCAGTAGTACAACAAAGTTAACATTAAGTAATATTAAAATACACAGATAACCAGGGCCGATTTAGAAGCCAACAGCACCCCTCACTTACCATTGACCTCAACTTCAGTTCTTGACTTGCCAGTTTTGGTTTGGGAGGGTCTTCCCCTTAACTCTTCTTCGAAGAGTCTTTCCACTATCCAGTTTTGACATGCTGTGTCCCGGACTGGCAACCGGCAGTAATGAGAAATGATTATTTATTACCCTCAACACAGTGGTCACAGTAATAGGGTTACATACCGGATTTTTTATTGCATCATGGACTTCCCTTCCACCCTATTGTATTTATATTTTATATAATGATCATAAACCACGAAACATTTGCTAGTATTACTATACTAGGCTACATGAAACAGGTTAAATGACAGTGACTTGACTAGAGAAAAACAAGGTTCAAGTGGTAATATGAGAGTACAATGCAGGGGATGGGGCGGACGCTAGGCAAAGGACGCCCATGACCACAGTCTACATTCATTCCTGATAAGCCATCGCTCCAAAACAGGTAGTGGCTGCTATTGCCTCTACACTGCCACATACAATCTTTATAAATCTCTTTTATTTTAATTTAAATAAATATATAATTTAGCAAGTATGGGAGTCGTATCTCGAAACGTTACTTTATAGTACTTGCATATTTAATTTTCACTTCCTTTTCCTAAAATTTTGCGCCCCTGGGCATGTGCCCATTTAGTAAGTTGGCTATGCAGATGACTGAGTTTGTGTAGCCTACAGGCAAGACAGTAGGGTAGAAAGGAGAGAGGCAAATGTAACTGCATGGGATTTGACTCCCAACATTTCTCTCACCTGTACGAGACTTGCTCGAAGTTAACTTTGTTGTACTACACATATAAACGCAGCTAAGTAATAATTTGTAAGTAGTTTAATCCAAATATTATTGGGGTAAAAATTGCAGTATAAAATAACATATTAGAAGATCTACATCCACCTTCCAAGCATTTGCTAAAATATTTTAAAAACTATAAAGCACATGTTCGTTTATCTTTATCAATACTACATTTTATTATATCATAGTAAATTGTTTGATAAAATGACTTTTATGGGAAACATTTTTAAAAGTTAATTTGACATTTTGGAATATAGCCTAAAATTAAAGCTATAGACTAAATTTCATAAAAATTTGATTTTTACGAACAATGTGTAAAGAAGAAACCCTAAACCTCAAAAACTAAGATTTTTGTTAATACCGCTAGTCTGTTACGCTGTATAAACTAAGCTCCTAAGAGTTACTTTATCGCATGGTTTGAGGTTTCTTCCATTGGCACAGTTTCTCTTAAACTTCTAGATTTTTAAGTTTTAGTACAATTTTCTGCCAATCCTAACGTAACACTTTCACTAAAGTTTGTCGATGCGTTTCGGAGTTCCTCCATTATCGAGACCTATTTCAGTACGTTAGGATTGGCAGAAAATTGTACTAAAACTTATTTCATGGATCCTAGCAGATATAATTTGTATAATAACTTCTAGATTTTTACTTGTTGAGCTAGAAATAATTTATTTACTTTTACACGAGTTAGAGAATAAATAGGCAGGCAACAAACTAAAATTTTTGTATTTTATTCTGAAAGGAAAACTAACCATTTTTTATGTCTAAGGAAAATATTTAACTCCAAAAAAATATAGCTAACCTTCAGATATGTGAGAAAAATAAAGAATAATACCATAAAATGCAACAATCATTATAAATTAAGAAAATAAAAAACATACATTATTTGGCATTGCATCCATCACCATATTTCTTCTGTATTGGTTGAATTCCCATACTAACGCTGGTGATTTCTTAAACATCTCCAGGGAATCTAAATCTGTGCCCCGATACCCTCTCCAATCGCCCCAAGTCCCTCTGTAAGTAGGGATACCTGAGGCGGCTGATATCCCCGCTCCTGTTATAACTGCAATGTGTTTTGCTTTTCTTAGTAAGCTCTGAAATAGAGCTGTATCATTCGATGGTTCATGTTCTGTGAATGTGGTACCCTTAAAGCAAACAATTATAACATAACACAATAGTTGTTACACATACACATAGATTGTTTAATACTAAAATTTGAATTTAACTTGTGTTGTATGGAGATGTTTATTTTGTGTTATTATACAGACACATTTCAATTTAAATACACACGTAGTAAATATACAAACCTTAATAAAACGTTGATTGGGATTTACTATCTTTTTTCTTGGCACATTGAAGTAAAATGATTGTCCAAGGTGCTGCATATAATAGTTATAAATTATTATATATATATAAAAAAATGTCCCTGCAGACCCTAAATAACTTAAAATATGAATAAACATAACTTTTGTTTTAAGTTTTTTTTATTTCTGTTACAACTTTTTATCTTGACATTTTTGCGTAAGATTAAATCTCCTCCATCCAGAAACCAAAGTGTTAGTTGTAAATTCTCGAAAAACACATTTGTAGCCCTGAATATTTTTAAAGTGGTTTACTTCACTTATCCTTTAGGACTTTTTAAACATCTCACATACACCTTTTGTAGAGAAATCAATGCAGTTTAAAAAATGTAGATGCATGGTAAAACAACGATAAACAGTTTGAAGGTTCGGTTATCAGCTCGATAACAGGAAGTTTTACAAAACTTAATTGATTCTATTCATCAAACTGAAAAAAAATGTCTTCACTGCATGTTGACTCTTTAACAATAAAAATAATTCGACCATGCAGCTGACGTGAGTTGAGCAAATTTCCAAAATTAAGTTTATAGCCCTGTGTTTTAGGGTTTCAACCAACAATTTGGGAAATAGATCTATTCACGACGGTGCTGAATAACTGCAAAATGGTTCGCACGCCATTCCGAATATTGGGAGTATCTTCAACACATAAAGGATTGCGTGATTCGTACTCCAACCCCTGTATTAGGAGTATCTTCAATACACAATGTATTGCATGCTTCGCACGCCAACCCTACGGTGAGATCCACCACATGGCTTTGATCCGAGTACTTTTATGTTTTGATCGATTTTGGGGGAACCAAGCGAGCTATTAGGTCGCGTAAAAAAACAAAATGTTCAGAATAACATTCACATTTATATTTGTATAAAAAAATTCATTCTTGTAGGAAAAATCTCAAAATCTCTGGATTTTTTTGGCTAACGAACTCGTCCGAGCGACGTAGACAACCAACTTGTGTACCAAATTTGAACCAAATTGGACCTAAAATGAGGCCCCTAGAGTGCGAACACATATATATATGATTTTTAATGACACCCCAAAACATGTTCTGGAGACATGATCAGTGCTCATTTGCTACTCCCGACCATGGGTCTTACCATAAGGGCCACTGCAATAGCTCATTTTTCCTATGGAAATTCGCTAATAATACAAAAACAACCATTTTTAACACCGTACATATTTATTTTGTATTTACTAGGTATTATAAATTATAAACCTTAAATTTAATACAAACATTTCTTAAAAAGAAAGTATTAAATTTTAGAAAAAAATTATATTAGCACTAGTATTGTTAAAATCAATTATTTATAATTACAGTATTGCCTTTATAATTTTTTTTCTATCTGAAGTGTTATACATAAGCATTGTAGTATTGAACTTATAATATTTATAAGTATTATTATTTTGATGCAATTCGCCTACAATTTGATATTTTCTTTGGGGTATTGCGTAGGCCTACTGTAGTGCTTACATACACTACTAAATCTGGGTAAAGTAAAAACTCAATTTTAAGAACAGTGATGTTTTTAAATATTGTTCTAGATCCCTCATTTTATGGTCTGCTTAAAATGCATTATTTCAATTTTAAATTACTTAACCGTTTTAAATAATTGCTACTTAGTCAGTTTTAAAACATCAAAATGTCAATAGTTATAACAATAAATCCATACAAACAATATATAATTAGTTAATAAACATTAAGAATACCTGAATATGTGTAAAATATTCCATTGAAAAAAACAGTATAAAAATAAAATGCATTTTGAAAATCTTAAAATTGTTATCTCACTTTAAAATTAGGCTTCTAATTTATTTTACAGTGGTCGTATTTATTTGTGTTAATCAATTTAATTGTGAAGATAAGCAGTGATAATGTGTGAAGGAAGCACTGTAAGTGATCAAAATGATAGTATAGGCCTAATGAATACATAGTTACAATCGGTATTAACAAAATAAATCAGTGTACAAATAGCAACAAGGATGAGTAACTTAATTGTTTGTTTTTAGTTTACTGAAAATTAACTACAGTATATAGTAGTTCGAAAATATTATTACAATTATTTTTATTGAACTGTTGCTACAAAATTTAACACTTAACGGATTTGCACAATTTTATTTATCTGTACTAGTTTATTTGTTTTATAATAGATATCTCCAGGACCAAAAGAAGGGGGGTTTTAAAATTATTTTCCTTTTTTTTAAATAATAATCAACAATATCTTCTTGAAAATTGGCCAGTTTCTGTTACGAGTGGCGAACAGTGAATGAAAATTGTCCTTCGTTCTTACTCGACACAAACCAGAATTTCAGGGTTAGCAACTCTGTACTTATACTACGTCCAGGGAGAGTCTGCAGTGAAAGTGGGACGTGCGACTTATCCCACCAATAGACTGACGGATTTATTGCGACCCAACCACACCGAGTCACATGCAGTCAGAAGATACGGTACCTCAGTCAGTGACGTGCTGCCAGTCTGACATAATTTTTTGTTCGACTCAAGAGTCCAAAATATTAGTATTGCGCTAATATTGACAATACAGTAGAACCTCGATAGTAAGACTCTCAAGGAGATTTGGGAAACAGTCTTGTTATCGAGGGACTCTTCTAGTTGAGGTTTGTGCTATTGAGGTTATGTTGTCTAAAAGTCATACTATCAAGGTCACTGTTTTTTCTGAAACGCCTTGACAGCAAATGCATTTTGAATCAACCCTCACCAGCACGTTTTGTTTTAAAAAGTACATTTTATTATTACTGTAGAGTAACAAAGTAAGTGCTGTAATGTAACTGGTTAGTAAATAAAAACGCACATTTAAAATATGTACAGTACATAGAAAACAAAATTTACTGTACATAGTGCTGGACACTTAATTGAATAAACGAAAAATTAACATTAAATTACTGTAATATAAAAACTGAAACACAAAAATTTATTTAACTTTAATTAAAAAGTTAAAAGTTTGTCAGCGGGTGCACGACTGACCTGTAACAGTTGACGCGGGTTGGGAAGGGGTGTAAGCTGGGTTTTCATGTTTGGAACTGAGCGTAAGACATTGTTTCCTTCAAAACATTTGTTCCTTTGAGTCACTGACCGTGGGAACTATGCACTGGAAAGGATGAAGTCGTGCTATAAAGGTTCCGTTGTGCAAAACGACTTACTACTGAGGTTGAACTCTTGCTATAAAGGTTCGGTTTCTCAAAAAGACGTGCTATAGATGCTTAGAGCAGCAATCTGTATTGGGACAAAAATCCGTGCTATTGAGGTTTTTAAAATAATAATAGTCGTGCTATAGAGGTATCTTTAACATTAAGTGTTATGACAATCTCAAAGGGGTTAGAAAAATGCACTTGTTATCGAGGAAGTTGTGTTATTGAGGGTCGTGTTAGCGAGTTTCTACTGTATTAGGCTAATATTCAGTATTTAAGGGTGTTTGGTCAAACATTTTTTTTCATAATTTGTTTTGTAAACACCCTTAAAGAACACGACCACTCAAGTGAATTAGCCTTTTGCCCACATTCAGGCACGTAGCCAGGGGGTGGGCTTACCGGGCTGCAGCCCACCCCGAAATTTCCTGATACAACAATTTTTTTTTTATTAGAATTAAAAAATTGCATTGATATAGATATCAGAACAAATAAATTACATTGTAGTGTAATTTTGTAATATGACGGTATTTACAAAAGTGTAACATCTTCAAACCTACAATAATAAATCTGCAAATTATCAATTTATTGTTAGTGAGAGTTTATTAGACTGCTAGAGAGAGGATGGCAATACGCAGAGCAGTGTGAGTGTATCACCATTCGGCTTGGTGCTCAGGGCTCGCTGTTTCCTGGAATCCTAATAATAATTTATCACCAGAAGTTTTGGTCCAGAACAGTTATGTACACTTTGAAAAAAAAAATACACTGACTGCTTTTAGACATGTAGATCGACTCCTATAAAAGCGAGTGTATGTCCGTACGTGAGTAACTTATAATTAACAGCTGATTTCACCCATCATCTGTAATACTGTACTTAAACAAATAGATCATACCAGCATACATACTTTGAGGTTATGTTACACCTTCTATTCAATTATTATAATTTTTTGTATAATATAACAGCTGATTTCACCTATAATCTGATAAATTAAAACCTGTCTTAGATTATACCTTTGGGGTTATGTTTACAATTTTAATCAATATAAGTCTTGTGAAGTTTATTTTCTTAAAATATGAGTTAAAGAACAAATATAAGCTTTGATAAGATTTGCTTGTCTGCCTGTGTTTTTTCACAGGGGTTTACTGGTTGTATTATAGTTTTTTGAATTCAATTACTTGAAGCTAGTAACATAGCTTAAAAATATTTGTGCTTCTTTCATAAGAGTTTGCTAAAAAGTCCACTTTTTATTCCTAAAATTTTAAAACTTTTGGGGGTATTTTATACCTCTTGGTGTGGTTTACTATCAATCAGAATCAGCCCACCCCAAACAAAAATCCTGTCTACAGCCCTGCCTGCATCACAGAGACTGTAGGTGGAGCACTAATGCACACTCTCTCTGGACGGAGTATAGAATCAGAATTGGCCCAGAAGTTAAACTTCAAGGATATTATCAACACATTTACTTTGGCTAAAGCAAGAAAAGCCCATTTGTAAACAACTTGTATAGGTAGTGTAAAACAAAAACAACAAATAGTGTTTTATGTGGACAACAAATATAATAAACGGTACCAGGAACTGGCACATACTTTCTCACAACATATTTAAATTACTAAACAGATTCACTGTGACTTCATAATTGTAGGAGGGGTAGCAGAGGTGATATTAAAGTAGGAGATTAACTAATAAATATTATTATTATTATGTAGAGAGAAAACTATTCAATCGAATTCGAACAAATTTGCACCAAACACGTCAATAAACTTATATATAGATGCACGAAAAAAGTTTTTGAAAATTTTTGAAAAACAATCCCCTTTTCGGCCAAAAAACCTCCAAAAATCAGTTATTATTATTATTATTAGCTAAATGAGAATTTTTAGAAAGATGCGGTTTTTTGCATATGGTAGGGTACATTAAGGGCTACAAATAAGCCAAATTTTATCAAAATCGTTTGTGCCGTTTTTAAGAAATTTTGATTTTTCTAGTTTTTTGGTCATTTTTGGGGGATAAAATCACAAATTTGAAAAAATGAAAAAACCCTGGAGACATTCCAGAACTACACCTACATACCAAATTTCATCAAAATTTGACCGTTGGTATGGTCTCCAGCTCTGTACACATCCTAACAGACACACGGACAGACATCACCAAAAAACCACTTTTTTGGGTTCAGAGAGCACAAAAACAAATAATTCCACTAAAAATATTTTTGAGTTCAGGGTGCAACAACACAGATAATTCCACTAAAAAATTTTTGGGGTTCAGGAAGCACCAAAACAGATAATTCCACTAAAAATTCTAATTAAAAAATTTGGACTAAAACAATACTTTCTCCATATACTACGTGTATGGAGAAGTATAGGGGGGAGAAAGTAAAAATGTTTCAATGAATATTATTTGACAGGATACTCTTTGTACTTTATAAAATTAATACACTTTTAGAATTAATATATATATTTTTTTTTTGTAACATAAACATTGTTTTGTTTGTTTGTTTCTTATGGCGACTTCTCGGATTTTATTCCATCAGTCTTCTGGCGTCCCAATATAGCTTGTGTACATTCTTTGATCTTCTTTGATCTGCGTCAAGCTTACAGCATACCATCAGATGGTCCTTATTCATTATAGAGTTCGTGTCGTGGCACAGGGTACATTCCACTGCCAAGCAGTCATGTCCCGTATTTAGGCGGAATACTGCCACTGCCTCTCTTCTTGGTTTACACCTATTCTTCTCCCAGGTCTTCTCTATATCTTGCCAAATTTTTCCCTCCGAGATGATTTTCGTCCTCTGGTAGAACTCGCTGGTTGTTTCCTTCTTAATCATAAACATGATTCATATAGTATTTTGGAACAAAATCAGAATTTAAAAAATGTGTTCAACTTTTATATAAAAATATAGGACATTTTAATCTGTATAAAAAATTACTTTCATATATACGTAAGAAACAAACAATATAAATGTTGATAAGGGGGGAAGAGCAAGGGAAGACTTTAGGTTACCACCATGGGCCCCAATTTTCTCTCCAAACACCCTTGAATACCTCAACTAATTTCCAACTTTCAAGAAAGTAGACATTTCCCATACGCTATTTTGGGTGACAGCGTAGTCATCTATAATAACTTGTAATAATCCTACAGTGTTTAAGTCTTTAAAAATTTCTCAATCTTTAAATCATTTTTTATTTGTACTTGTTATATCATGACACATATAATTTTATTCTGCTGTAAGTAGAGAAAATAATATGATTACAATACAATTTTACCATGGTAGACATTTCAGTAAGAAATCACAATTCCCAGCATGCTGAAATGATTTGATGCTGTACACACATGACTAAAGAGGAATGGTTATCTCTTTAATGAAACGTAAACAAACTTGTGTGTAAAATTTGTATTTTAGAGGATGTAAAAGTTTGAAGGGGTGAAAATGGAAAAACCACCTTTAAAACAATAAATATAGATTCTGCTAACTTCCCACAAATCTAGAGAGCTGAAATTTCGTACTCATTAATTAATTTTAAGTGTTGTATAAGAAAAAAATAAAAAACATGCAATTTAAATAGTTGCGTCTAATGGGTGAAATGGTGGTAACAGCCATTTTACAATAAAAATGAATGAATTGTTATACTTCCCATGAAGCTAAAGAGCTGTTAATTGACACCTTTGTTTCATAAGTGGTAAATTGGAACAGTAATGCACTGGCATTCCGATTACTTGCTTCTAAGGGGTGAATATTTTTAAAATACCCTTAAAAAATATATATTATTTGTTTTACCTTTCTTTAAGCTTGAGAGCTAAAATGTACCACTTATTTCTTAAATGGTACTAAGAAAAAATAAACCAAACTCATTTTTGTAACCTGCGACTAAGTTACTTGCGGTTAAAATGGGGTTACTGTACCCCTGTATATTAAATATAATTTTTATTAGAGCTAGATAGCGGAAATTTGGTACATATTACTTTTATGTTATATTAAAATAATCGGTACCAGGAACTGGCACATACTTTCGCACAAACATATTTATATTATTAAACAGATTCACTGTGACTTGTAGCATGGGGTAGGAGAGGTGATTATTTATTAAAGTTGGAGATTAACTAATTAATATTATTATCTAGAGAGAAAATTATTCGATCGATTTCAAACAAATTTGCACCAAACACGTCAATTAGGTCTTTATAGATGCACGAAAAAAAGTTTTGAAATTTTTTGAAAAACAACCCCCTTTATGGCCAAAAAACCCCCAAAAATCAGTTATTAGCTAAACGAGAATTTTTAGAAAGATGCGGTTTTTTGCATATGGTAGGGTACATTAAGGGCTACAAATAAGCCAAATTTTATCAAAATCGTTAGAGCCGTTTTTTTATAAAAAAATAATAACTGATTTTATGGGGGTTTTTTGACCAAAAAGGGGGTTGTTTTTCAAAATTTTTCAAAACCCTTTTTCGTGCATCTATACAGGCCTACTTGACATGTCTGGTGCAAATTTGGTTGAAATCGATAGAATAGTTTTCTCTCTAGCTGTGTATACATACAGACATACATACAGACAGACATACAGACATTTTGTAAAAAACACTTTTTTGGACTCAGGGGGTCCCAAAACGGATATTTCCACAAAAATCTCAACATCGATTTTTTTGCGATCACTATACTTTCTCTATACTATAGTATAGTGAGAAAGTAAAAAGAAAAACCATTTGAATTTCGATTACTTGTATCTAAGGGTAAAATGGGCCAATCACACCCATTTACTTAAGGAAGAATTTACGCAGAGATGTAAAATTTTAACGTACTGGATGGGCTTCAAACATGAACACATAGACAGATTTGGGTGAAACTCATTACGCAATGTATTTTTTAGGCCAGGAAACTCGGATCTTATGTTCGATTTAAAAAACAGTTGTTGTACCCGATATTAATTTCAGTTTTTTTTTGTGGGCGAAGCCACAGGTACCTTCTATTCAGTAAATAATAGGATATAATGTTATCACTAAAAGTTTAATGAGTGCAATTAAATTATATTTTTTATTATAATACATTTTTTTTAATAAGCCTAATTATGAGAAGCAGAAACATTTCGCTAGCACTGAAGCAATCCTGGTATGGTTTTCGTGCAGGGTCCCTCGAAAAGGAAACTGAAAATTAAAAATATATATAAATAAATTTGACTTTATTACACATTGCTAACATGTGGGCTAGGTGTAATACAACTCATTAAATAAATTACAATAGGAAACATGCTATAAGATTATGAAGTATAACTAGTTATACAAGTACAGTCAACTCCCGATTAAATGGGATCAGTTTATACGGGTTGTGGCTCAACCGGGATCGTCAACCGGGCCGAGAGACAAGAGAGGTGGTGGGGCGAGAAGTGAAAAAATAAATGCGGGTGACAGGAGGGTGGGCGACCTTGTAGCAAACGAATAACGACTAACACGAAACTGATGCTACTGCAATCACGACTAGCAGTTACTAAGTAGCAGTTGTGTTATTGACGTAACATCTCTAGCCGAAAGTGACACACGGCACAGCTCTGAGTTACGTCGAAGGCTTTCTTGACTATTTAGACGGTCAAGGTGATGCATTATTTGCATTTGGGACTAAAATTTCCCAAAAATTTGGACCATATTTCTTAACTTTTGCGGGGCATTCCAAACGCCCAAAAGGGGAATCTGGGTCATGTTGTGTGGAATAAATACCAGTGGAGATGGGTCCTAGAGGCCCACCCTCGGATTTTTTTGAAAAACGGACTTCCCTAAGTAGAGTATTTAACACTGCAGGTGCTATATTGAGCACTTTAAGAGATGTTAATATTTTACAAGAATTTTAACATGTTCATCACATTATTGGAAAACATTCCCCATATTTTCCCCACCATTTTCTTTTCCCCATAATTTGCTGCAAACTTCCCAATTTTGGGGAAAAACCTAATCTGGCAACACCGATCTGGCAGCCTGGAGCAGTGCATGACGTGCCAGTGACAGTCAGTGTTGCCACAATAACAAGGGATGGAACTAAATTTCCCCCAACATCATTTAAAAGAAGACAATGCATTTATTTGGTACGGAAATATTTGGATTTACTCGACATTTTTGGATTGGAAATTATAACTTGCTTGTTATTTGTGAATTTCGGTAATTAACAACAAAAACATTCGAAACTTAAACCTAAAGTTGGAGGTTTTGATGGTTTTTGCATCAATTTAATAATAAAATTAAAATTCCAACTTTTTTCTCAAAATCTCAAATTTCCCAACTCTTTGGATTTAAGATTATTAGTCGCAACGCTCCACTTAGCCCTAAAGCGACTTCCCTGGATGTGTTGTTGGCTTGTTGAAAGTTATGCGGTAATTCCACCTAAAAAGCATTTTAATCATGTATCAGAAAATGTATATCAAATAAAGAGAGAGTATGTATATTTCATCACTCTAACACATCTATATGGTTCTGTACCACCACACCCCGCATCCATCCCTATCATAATTTTGTTCTTTCTCTCTCTCTCTGAACTTCATTACTATTACAGAGTATAGTCATCTCGCACATCTCGACTGGTCTCATCAGTCATGTCATGCAAAATGCCACCTTAAAGCAGTAGTATGCACGATGTGTTTTATAGATCCACAACATTTCAGGATAAATCTCCAAGAAAATAAATAAAATTTTCGAAAAATGTACGCTTAGACAATTTTTTAAGGAGATTATCTTGTAGCTAAATTAATCTGTGTTATACTTGCTACAACTGCATCAGTTGAGAGGAGTTTTTCTGCCCTTAAAAGGATCCACACTTTTAAAAGATCCTTAACTTAATGTGGGCGAATGAGTGACCTCCTAAACTATACACAGGAAAAGAACTTTTTGATAGTTTCGCTAAGAGAAAAAGAAGACATATAGTACCATCATTCAAAAATTCTCGTTCAAAACAAGAAAGTTGGAGTTAATCTATAAGTAGGGTAAAGTAAGAATATTGTTTTTTTAAATTGTTTTGTTTTGTAGACCTTAGTTACAATTGTTGATTTGTTCCAAAAGCACATGGAGTATGATCGTTCATCGAATAATTTGAATTAATAAATTATTGTTCGTTTTGATTTACCCCTCCCCTGAACATTTTAAAAGGTTTGATCTGACAATCGGAAAATTGCACACAAAAATGCCTTGCCTTGCCTCTCACTGCATACTTGACTTGTATGAACAGAAATCGCTAGTAGAAAGTCCAGTTCCTGATAGAGTCTTTCTTTATTTTGGTGTTGCCATCTCTAGCTATTTGTCACAAGGGCTTTAGACGTTCCCTGGATTTTCCACCAATGTATGCCTAGACTATAGTTTTACTTCATTTCCCAACAGTCTTGTAGATTCGATTATGTGTAAACTAACAGTAACTATACAGTGTGACCAAAAGTCCCACCCTCTCTTAACTTTGGAACAAGTAGAAATAAATAAATGATGTTTGGTGTGTCTCTATATATGACACAGGGAGATGAAGTTTTGGTAACCGACCATTTCACCCCTCACCCCAAAAATGGGGGATTCAGAAGGTAACTCAAAAATCTTAAATACAAACCCTCATCAAGTGATACCTCATTTTAAAGGGCTTGACAAATGAAGAAAATAGCACAAATTAGAGGTCTTTATCTTAAACCCTAACGAAATTTCTTAAATTAACAACTTTGTTTTCAACTTTGATTGGCCGCCATTTTTGATTGGGTTAAGATGAAGACCTCTAATTTGTGCCATTCTTCTTCATTTATCAATCCCTTTAAAATGAGGTATCACTTGATGATGGGGGTTTGTATTTAAGATTTTTCAATTATCTTCTCAACCCCCCATTTTGGGGTAAGGGGTGAAACTGTCGGTTACACCAAAATGCATCTCCCTGTGTCATATAAAACCCGAAGCTCATTTATTTATTCCTACTTGTTCCAAAGTTAAGGAAGGGGTGAAATTTTGTGGACACCTGGTATACTTGATCAACTATACACTACAGACTCCGGAAACCATAATATTTTTAGTAGGTAATAGATTTTAATATTTTCATATTGTAGTTGTAGTTAACCGTACATCATGAGTAATAATTAACCATTAATGAATAAAGCATATTGGCTACTCTGGCTTTATGTATCATAACATATTTATGTTCAACATAAATCGTAACTGTTCAAACATTTATAACCTACACATTATAAATATTGTTGATTTATTTTATTTGTCCTTAACAAAAAAACCAAAGTAATTATTTTGTGTTCTCATTTTGTACCAACAGGACTATTGACGGATGGAGGGTGGAATACCAAACAGAAAAATTCAACGTTAACAACCGGATTTGAACCTATGATAGCTTAGACATAATGTTTGAAAAGCTGCTGAGTCAACGCCACTCCCTCAAGCTGAGCACTCTGCACTGAGCTCATATCTTGACGTAAACTTAGTAAGTTTATAAATACTAAGGTTATAAAGTTAATAGTAAGCTTATAACTAATAAATAAACCATTGTTACTTTGCTAAGGAGGTGCCTGGAGGTCCATAGGTATTTTGCAGACTGAACTCTGCGATAGTATGGTTGTGCATTGCAAGTCTCGGAGGAATATGCCCTAATGGGTTTTTAAGGTTCAGTGTTGATACCCCCACCAGAATTAAAAAGTCTGTAGTGTGCATCACTTTTCCTATAACAAATAATCATAGTTTTAATAAAAATATTTATTGTATAAACCGAGTATTAAGTTTTAAAGAAAATTAATTTGTGTAGTTGCTTAAGAATTTGTGGACAAATTGAGTCGCTAAAATATTTTCTTGTATAAAGGGTTTTCCTAAAATATGTTATAGAATACACAGTTGTGTAGGACATAAAATAACAAGAAAAAATAATTAGTTTATATTCAAAATTTTAAAAAAATAAATAAATAATTCGAATTTACAATTATAAATAGCAAACAGTTCTGGTTAACTAGTTTCAATAACTATACAGCAGAACATGAACCTTAACTGACAAGAATTACTTATAGAAAATAATCATCACCGTTCCTAAATTGATTGGTATAATATTAATTATTTTTAACCCTCAAAAAGTTCAATTCAATAAAAAATTAATATTCACAACTACAGTAGAACCCCGCTAGTCCGACCTCGGGTAAACCGACTCCTCGCTTAGTCCGGCCATACTGCACTATCGGCGATTGTTTATGTTTTTGGTGTTTCTCATCAAGCAATTGGTTCAAGAATTACAAAAACAGATCGCAGTTCACCTGTTTGCAATGGCAAGCAATTTAACAGAAATCTGTCCATGACAACTGTCCCTTTCTGATTGTTCCAGAAGTTTAAATCAAAGTGCAGTACATCTGTATAGTAATGTCACTTGCTGACTATCATTGGCGATGAGAGTTAGTGGACCATTGATACGTCTAAATCGAGATTACCAACTGCTAAGCAAAAGAAAACTTAAGACTTTTTTCAACTGAAAAACAACAAGAACATATTACATTTTTAGTGTTTCATGAATTACTGTACACTGCTTGTGTTTGCATCATTGTTGTTCTCTATTTTTGAAAAAACTTTGTTTTATTACTTTTTCATATAAATAAATAAATGTGTTCCTCTGATAATCCGACCTTTTATGTGAAACAGCCATACTCTCGGTTGCTGACGGATTAGCGGGGTTCTACTGGACTGTTAATTATTTAAATCCACTTAAAAAAAACTGTATAGGTGGGTAAGGATTACAATTTTCCTTTTGAAATGAGTAAAACATACATATTATATTATACAGAACTACTTACCTGCCTTTTTCAAATTTTCACTGCTTATTCTTTCATCGGAAAATTTAATGTAAGGTCTCAGCAAACCTCCACACTTGGGCTGCTTACAGTGGGGCAAGTCCTTCACAGCTATTTCAGGGTAATCACCTGTTAGTCTTGATCTAAAATTAATACAATCCTGAAAACACTTGTTTAAGCAAAATAATATGCACAGAGAAATGTATTTATATCCAAATAATACTAAACTACTCACTCATACCCATAAAAACAAATATCTAGTAAACACTATGGATGTTAAATTTGGCACGAAGTTAGGCATGGAGGAATGGGGATTGTCTGTACCGGTAATTACAAATAGCAGAAAATCAGGACAACATTCAGGATTAGCTAGCGCTATATCTTAGGGGCATATTACACTATCAAAGTTATTCTTCAAATATTTGGTCAAAATTTTATCAAAGAGCTTTGATGAAATCTTTTACAAAGATTAGTCAATGAAAACATATTACACCTGTCCAATTTCTTTGATCAGCTGGGTTATTAACTAGATATATTTTGGGGTTATGTTTCGGGTTATTCTTTTATTATTATTATTATTATTATTATTAATTAACTAGTATTAAAGAATTACAGTAGAAAGATCGTGATTCATATTATACATTGGTTTAAGATTTCAAAAACAAAAATTTTAAAAAAACTTGTAAATATACTTTTACAATAAAGTAAACATAATCAAAGTCGCTTTAATGTTTTACAAAAAACATAAGCTTATATTGCCAACCCCAATATTACAGACTGCAAAACATTTGTAATTTGTTCTAAAGGCTTTTGCCTTACATTGCGGTTTTTGTATGCATTCGTGTGAATGTTCCATAATCATTCTTCTTTTTTCTTAATGTAAAATTAAAGTTTTCTTAGCTTCAAGACTCCATGTCAATTTTGCCATCATATTGTAAATATAAAAGGAAAGGAACACCAGGAATATATAAGAAAACTGAAAAAACGTTTTTGAGGTTAGGAGATTACCTAAAAATTGTGTACTATATTAATATTTTAGTACTTTATTCTTTTTTGAAAATCTTTATCAAAGTTTACGACATGTCAAAGATTCATCAAAGTTTGATAAACGAATTATTTTGTCAAATTTCTTTGGTAGAAAATCGTTGATCAAAGAAATTTAACGCTTATTTGATAGTGTAATATGTATCTTAGCAAGGCTAAGAAACATTAAGTTTGATATAAATGTCCTTTTATATCAAAGGTGTAGAGGTAAATTTTTAGTAATCCCTTCTAAAGTGGATGGAAAATGTTGACACTAATAAGAATAATACTTTTACATAATTAGTAACAGTCAAGAAGTTAATTCTTGTAATTCTAAAACTAATGGATGAGCTTAAAAACTCATAACTTAACTCATTATCTACTTAATCTATAAATATTAAATTTATAAAAAATATCCTTTTTTGTTGCAAGCTATGTTCAAGACAACCACATGGGTTATAATTTAACTTAGCCCTTCCTGAGTGCTCAAACTCTATATCGGTCCATTTTTAAATTGTATTTATGAAAACAAATATTGTTGTGGACTACACTGGGTGAATACTGCTATTATTGAAACAAAATAAAGTAATATTTAACATTGTATTCAACACTAAAAGGAGATGGTAATTCAGTTAATTTTGAAATTATATTTATGAATACAGTAATTTGTAAAACATATTTGTTTTACCCTCTTCCCGAAAGAGCAGGACTGATCGGGCTGTCCAAATTCTCTTCGACATGACCACAGACAAGGCATTGAGTTTTAAATAAAGATCCTTCCATTTCGACAACATCTCTAGAGCCTGCCCGTGTATGCAGTGAATCTATATTATGTGTAAAGATTTTCATTTGGCGACCACTGTCTTCATTTCTCAAACACCTCTCATATTTTGCAATGATTTTGTGAGCCTGAAAGGACACAAAAACCTGACTTGAGTAAAATAATAGCAGTAGTTTTATAAAATTTACTAATATAATAATTATCTCGTAATATTCTTTTAAAATTTTAAGTAAAGTAAAGTACAGTAACATAGTAACACAAGAAGTTCTAACTTTTTAAGACAACAGCCTCATGGGCTAAATGTTGTGAAAAAACTTCCCCCTCATGCAGGTGTTGAATTTAACAAACTTCCAGATTATTTACAACTGGAAGTAAATTTCTTAAAATTTAAAAATAATTTAAGATGACTTCTGTCGTCAAAGTCCTTTTACTAGGTGAGCTATATTTTTACGTGTTTTGGCTATATTGTAAAATGTAATTCATTTCTCGGTTGTACTTTTCTCGATCTAGCCATAAATTTCTCGATACTTTTTTACAATCTCAAGTTTTATTTTTAATCTTTTTATAAAACTTTAAATGTTACATTAGAATGAAAGGAAGAGAAACAGAAGTTTTCCAAACAACTCAACAGAGAAGTGATAGGATATCGCAATATCTTATTTAAATTACTTGACACTGATGAGAAATAACTTAGCATAGTAGAGATTGAGCTTTATATAAACCTTAGGTTTCAGTAAAATAAATAATGCTTATTAATTACTTAACTAAAAATAAGTATAATTATATAAAAATGAATATGTTGCATATGTAGAGTACAGGATTATTAATCAATAGCCAACAGTTAAAGTACATACTGAGATACTTTGTATTTGTAATATCTTTCGTAAACTTAGTAGCAACAGCAAATCAAAAGAAGGTTAACTTATTAAAAATTAACTTATCCCCATATACATTATATTCCTTTCAATTAAGTAAAAGAGTATTTGATATTTCTCACCCTCATCTTGAGGTTAAAATCTTGTTCCAAAATCGCTATTTTCATTTTTCTCGATAATTTGTATTTAATATATATTCATTTCTCGATCTCGATAATTTGTATTAAACAAGAACCCGTTCTTGTCTCGAATTCAAAAAGTAAATCTTGCACTCCCCTAAAATTAATCATAAACAAACATACAGAATGTTCACCACTATTTGTGTAGAACTAAATTCAAATCCGTGTATGACCAAAGTCAGTTTGTTTCTAGAATTTTAAACATCTACAACAGCTGATTTCCCTTACCACTTCACACAAATATACTACCTGTTATTCTTTTTAATACTACTTTTATACTATTAAATATATTTGCTTACAATGTTAGGGCCAGAAGCGAGGATCAAATCTCTTCTGTACTGAGTGTACTCCCAAACAAGAGCAGGTGTTTTATTGAAAGCTGCTAACGTGTCCAGAGACTCGCTACTGTACCCACGCCATTCTCCAAATGGTTTGGTCGGAAGCCCAGAAGCAGCTGTTATTTCAGGTCCAGTTATAACTAGAATGCTTTTAGCAGGTTTCAATAATTTTCTAAATAAAGCTTCGTCATTGGAAGGCACTATGTGTCTAGTAAAATCATATTTAGCAGTGCTCTGCAACAAAACAAAATAAATATAGAAATTAAATAATTCCACCACGCAGCGTGGGAGTTGAGCGAATTTCCAAAATTTTGTTTATATGTGTTAGGGTTTCAACCAACTATTTGGGAAATTAATCTACTCACGAAGGCGCTGAATAGTGTGTACTAAATATATTACAGTAGAGTCCCACTATTCCGAACTAATTGCGAATGAACACGGTTCGGTTAGCGGGAATTCGGAAAAGGCGGATTTCATGAATAATATCAACGTATTGACTTATTAAGGCGTAAATTAAGTGCGGGAACATCTGCTAGTGTCAGCTCTATACAACGTTGATCTGCTCGTGAACGCTCAAACTGAACTCATATCACACGTAGACGCGGCAAATACTCTTGTCCTCGCTCTAGTGTAGGTTTACATCATCCGGGTTATTTCCTTCCGTTGCGTTACGATTCCATTTTCTTCTAAAAATGGAAGGGAAGGGATAGGTTGTTCGGACTGTCCGTTTTGCCTTCTCGCAGTCTGTCCGTTAGTACCGCCCAGTCTTGAAAAAGATTGAGAAAAAAATTCCTTCGAGATAGTGAAAACGAAGGATGAAAGCAAGTTGCAGGTGGCAGCAACACTACTAGTGCCTAGCTGTTGTACCTAATCTTTCCTTCTTTCTGAAGGACCCGGTATTCGTTTGACACTTATTGCGGTAGCTTCCTTCCCGCAAAACGGATAGAAAACGGGAAGGAAACAAAACCAGCTTTCATTCCAATGTGGTTTCAAGCGTTTTCATCATACTTAGGCTCTATGTATGCCTCTATTTAACTTATTCGTATAACAATAAATGTATGTTTTTTCACAAACGTTTTTTATGTTTAAAAAAGGGACTACTGTAGTAGAATTTATTTGCACCAAGCCTCCAGCTTCGACATACACGCTCCTTCCACGCAGCGGAAAAACTTGCTTTGCGAGTTTGCAACTCGACCATGCGCCTTCGAGTTATGGACTGTTTGACTTCGCTCGCAGCGTACAAACTAGGCCATCGGCCTCGTTCAGTACCCACGGTAAAATCCCAAACGGGGATTTAAACCGGGTAATTTTATGGTATTTTACATTTTAATCAATTTTGGGGGAATCAAACGAATTACAAGGTCGTGTAAAAAATCAAAATGTGCAGAATATTATTCTATATTTATTTTTTTTACATAAAACCCCCAAAAGTTTCATTTTAGTAAGAAAAATTTAAAAAAGAGAGTTACTTCTGGTCAAAAACCACACGTTGTACCAAATTTAGACTAAATCGGACTTAAAATGCAGCTGTTAGAGTGCGAACACATATATATATATATGTGTATATAACATTTTTAACGTGTTCTGGAGACCATGACGATGCTCATTTACTACTCCCGACCTTAGGTCTCACCATAAGGGTCACTGCAATAGCTCATCTTTCCTATAGAAATTCGCTAATAAGTTATAAATATTAACCGTATTTATAACTCTCTTTTTATTAATTGTTATAAATAAATTATGTACAATTTTGGAACTGAATCTTGACTTAAAATTATGATATATATCTATGATGTAATTACACAGAGCTTCCTTACAATTAAACAAACAGCCTACTTTTTTAATGCAATTGTCAGATAGATAAATTGACAAAACACTAATACAATATTGTAATCATTTAATAATTGTTCTGTTTCAATTCGCTAAGTCTGTAGTAGGTTTGAATCTGGCTGTAGTCATATATTTTGTTCATGTGTTTTTCAAAATCCATCTTTTAGTAGTTCGTTAAAAAAACCCATTTGCAAAACAAAGATCAAAAGAAATAGTTACATTTCAGAAAAGAATTGTTTACATTCAAGAAGTACAAATCTTTCGATAAAAAGTTTAATGAGTGAAGAAACAATGTGTTTAGTTTCTACTAAACTATGTATTGAAATGAAGTCTATAAACAATGGGTTTTCCTAATATTGCTATTTTCAACAGAAGTTCTCCATATTTGAATAGTTTTGTTATTATTTTCTTGCTTGTTTTCAAATCATTTTTATAAATGTGATACGGAATACTATACTACCTAAGGGACCTCTTGTCACAAATTGAGTTTTTGTTATTCCCTTAAAGAGGGTTGATTTCTGAACAATTTAACACAAAAGTCATAAATCTATCTTAAAAAGTAAAGAAGTTACGGCCAAATGAAAATTAGTTATGGAAAAAGGTTAGAGAAAAACACATTTAAAGTTTTGAATACCAATTAAACTCTTATTTATCAGCTGTCGTTTACTTCATACCATGTTTATTTATGCAGCTTCTTACCACAGAGTAAGCTACAACCTTGCATAATTAAGGAATCTTTAATCATTGTGATTTTTATTAATAGATATTGTCTAGATTGTTATTAATGTAATAATACAAAAGGTTGTTTGTCACATTTTAATCCTGTTTTGATTGCATTATTAAACAGTCAAAGAAAAGGGCCATGTTGTCGGGAATGGTATCAAAATAATCAGAAGATGTTCTGCTATTAGTAAAAACTACAGTTAGTTGCCTGAAACGTCGCTAGATTACAGGAGATGCTACTTTCTGAGACACTGCAAGCAAAGTTAGTCATTACGAAAAGGGACCTCTTGTCGCACTCATGTTATTTCTCCATAACGACAAGAGGTCTCTTTTCTCAGACCTGACATCTGTTGCTTAGATACAATTTTTTTTACTATTTCTCGACTACAAACTTCTTTACATTTGATACTAGCTTGTAAATAAGAAGTTGGGCAACAAAAATCGATAAAAAACAAAAATTCAAAATTTTTGACCCTTACTACTTATTTTGCCTGTACTGAAAATTTTACTCTCCCGACAAGAGGTCCCTTTTCATTTTCCACATCACAAATATTTCAAACAGAAAGAATTGAGTATGGCTGAGTTAAAACGGAAATGACTCATCTTTATACCATTCAATTTTTCAGTTGACCAATTTTGTAAATGAAATTATATGTTTACAGGCACAATAAATTGTTTTAAAACAAACCAACATTTATTTTACTAACTAGTTATTATTTAATATTTAACCAATTACTGTATAATTTAAATTTCATACAAATTTGTTAAAGCAGCAGAACTTAGGGAGCATATTACCAAAAACACTTACTTAATATGTAGGAAATTAAATACCATTTTAAAATCTGAGTAAATAACTTGAAAGTGTATGCGTTGCACTTAGGTTAACAACAAATATTCAAGCGAAGAATTGTTGTAACTCTTCAGTTTCTTAATAGAATAAAAGTCAAAACTTATAAAGTACTGTAACTAATGCATGTTTTCCTTGACAGAAATTGTATAACCTATGTTCTGTGTAGTATTTTAATAATTGAACTAATAAGATAAACCAATGTTCATTACCTGTGCTTGAACCACATAATATATAAAATTAGTTGCAATTACAAAAGCAGACTTTAAAATCATTACCAGACCGGTGCTGAACAAATATTGACAACAACCGTTGAACAAACTATTTGTGATTAAGTTGATGTTAAGATAACCGAATGATCCCAGTTGAGATAAGGCCAAATCCATCTGTATATATTTCATCAAATCATGCTAAAAGCTAAATTTTAATGACTTACTGATGTACTGGTCCAGGGATTATGTTGGTTCCTTTTACATAGAAACTATTTAATATAGTTTGTCCGCGATTTAAACATTGCCTCTTAGTGTTGTAGTATAAATATCAGTCCATTTTCTGCTTCCTCATCTTCTTTTCTGTCTTTATCATTCAACTTGACAACAATTCTCACTTGTAGAAACAGGCTGCAAGGGTGTATAGTAGTAGGCTCTTCTGAGTACATGATTATTTCTCTGGTCTTATCCAGAAGATATAGAAACATTTAACTCAGTGGAACAAATATTTTTGTTGTTTTGTTAAATATGTACACTTCTTTATTATTTATTTTAAAGATGCATTATAATATTTTTAATTACTTTCTCTGTATGCTGTAATGACACGTTTTATCCCACCAAAATGACTTGATAGATTCTTATTAAAAACAGCCTCCGCTCATTCTTAAGAATTTTTCCAAAAATAACTAATAGGAAAATAAGAAATAACAAATATACAAGAAGTGTTTATTTTGTATATCTTTCACAGGAAATATAATTTACAATTTCACTCAAAAATAACTATCTTCTTTGACTGGGTTAGAGCAATTCCTCGAGAATTTCCATAAGTTTAAATCTGTAGAATTCAAACTGTGTTGTGCATCTTGCATAGTTTTATATCTTTAACATTTCAGGAACAGTTTTTGTGCATGGTCCTCTAAAATGAAAACTGAAATCAAAAAGTATTGTCTATTATTTAAGTGACCTAACATAAAAATGTTTCTCTTTAAAGACAGTGTAATGACCTTCAAGGGTTAGATGACTTTCATATCAATCTCATGTTTGTTAAAACACTATTTAGCAAATTACTAAGTGAATATATTACATTTTATTATGCTTATAGCCCAACTGGATTGTTATTAATTAATTACTAATTAATTTACCTTAAGGATTGTTCGGCAGTATCACCTCACAAACAAGGTAAATTAATTAGTAATTAATGAATATATTACAGTGTTATGCTTTTGTAATTGTAGTCATATTTTTAAATCATGGTACAGTAGAACCTCGGTTATCCGAGTTTCCATAGTAACCGAGGCAAATTAAAAAAAAGAACTTTTGTCAAAATCAATTCTGTTAACTTACAAATAAATGTAAGTTAACTGAATTGATTTCGATAAAGAATTCATGGCTTGGGAGGATTTCTCAATAAGTGAATTTATAATGAAAACATTTGTCGAAAAAAAAGAAAAGAAAACTGTTGTGTGCCTAGTACATCCTGAAAACATTTCCGCTCTTTACCCAATAGTATGGTGACCTTTAGCGGACGGGAAGTTACGTGAATGATGAAGAGGTCTGGAATTGTTTACACTCCACTCCTTGCAATCGTATTTAGAACTCACCATCCCACTAGTTGTTTCTTCCCCCTGCTATTTTATTTTGTTCTTTTGTTTTCAGTCGGTGTTAAACTTTCTGAATGAGTGTGTCGTTATGAGTGGAAAGCGAAAACGTGTTGTTTTATTTTTAAATAAAAAATGAAAATTAGTTGGCATGCAATGCACAGTGCGTCGGCCGCTTGTCATAGTGTTCAGTGTCAAGCTCACATGTGCGTCCTTAGCAGTGAACGTGTTAATCCGAGTTATATAATTGTTAGTAGTTTACTAACTAAATATATTTGAACAGATCTTACTTTAACAGTTCTGTGACTTCAGTAGGTTTTGAGTTAAACTCTCCCACAGGCACTCCCCTTGCTGCGACTTGAGGACCAATCATACCGATAGGATTCATTTTCGATGCTGCTCCCACCAGAAGACATATATCGCAAGATTTCATTGCAGCATCTGTGAATAAGTCAGTTATTGCAAGTAAATAATAGATAACAATAATTGTAGTTTTGGTGGAGTACAATATCTTTTTATATTAAACACTAGTGGAGCTGGCAATGTGTCGTCGTTATTGCTTGATGTAATTTTAAGGGTCGTTATCCCATTTCATCCCTTTGACTTAAGCAATCGAATTTCACATGTTTTTTTTATATCAATTAAGAATAATTTTAGATTTGTAGTTTTTAGGAATTTATTGCAATTTATTTTTATTGTGTAGGGGTAGCTACCCCATTTAAATCTTTTTGTTTTTAGTGACGACATTCTCTAAAAAATTTTGGTCCTAATATGTATAAATTGTGAAATTTTAGTAAAATTAGTTGAGTAGTTTTTAGGATATAGAAAAAGTAAGTCAATTATTACTTAATTTTAAGGGTAGTTATTCCATTTCATCCCTTTGACTTAAGTAATCAAATTGCAAATAGTATATACCTTAAAAATAATTTTACAATAATTTTAGCTGTATAGCTTGTAAGAAGTTAGTTTAATTTATATTTATTGTATAGGGGTAGCAATCCTATTTCAACCCTTTCCAATTGTGAATTTAAACCATCCACGCAACCACTCAAACACACACAAAAAATTTCACAAGCACTGGTCCAGCCGTTTAGGAAGAGTTCAGTGACATACACACGTACAGAAGAATTATATTCAAGCTGATGCAAAAGTTCCGTAACCCATTTGTAATTTTAAACCTGTTAAACGTATTAACTCCAAACTTTCAGTAAGTTATTTTGGGCAAATTCTGCATCTTTTAGGTGTATGAATGAATTTTACCTTTATTAAGTTAAGGGAGGGGGGGGGGGGGTTGCAAGTAAACATTTTGAAATAGTAACTCTTATTGTGTGACACCTCAATTCTGCATCTTTTAGGTGTATAAATGAATTTTACCTTTATTCAGTTAAGGGAGGGGGGGGGTTGCAAGTAAACATTTTGAAATAGTAACCCTTATTGTGTGACACCTCATTTTAAAGCACTCGTTTCGACGAGGAAATTTTGTGTAAAGTAAACCCTCTCCGATACCCCAATCGAAAAATGGCGGAGCCAAGAAGTTCAGATTTTTCCATTGTTCTACATATTGTATTCTACATACAATTAGATGTGTATTCATTTTAAGATACAGAATCATTGCACAATGTTTTAAATCTACATTAATTAATTATGATTTAGAAAATTAATTTTAAAATTAATGAAATCGTATTTATAATAGAAATCTATCTACTACAGAAAAGTAAACAACAGCTGATCTAAATATAAATACTATCCAATGTATTACCTGCTTTTTCCATCTCATTGATGTCTACACTTTCACCAAACCACACTGTGAAAGGGCGCAGTAATCCACCGCAGTTTCGTCGTTTACAACGTGGCAATTCTGGTTTTGGTATTTCAGAGTAATCTCCTTCTAAAGGTGACCTAAAAAATGTTTAAATATTTCGTACCAATAAAAATTATAAGTATTGTCAATTATTAGTATTTGATCCTTCTTACATTCAAAGACCTCTTTCATAAAAGGATCGTAAATGTAGTGATTTTAATGAATTAGTTAAAATGTGTAACTGCAGGCAAATTAAATCACAAAAATCTCAAACATATTGACGTCTCAATGTTATGCTCTAGAGATTACACAGATCAACTGCTTTGAACAAGGGTTATTGTTGGATTCAACTTGGTCTGAATGTGATTTAGCAACCAATTTAATTATCTAAAGGTCTTAATGAGCCACTCGGAAATCCATGGTCTTATAATAATTGTTTCTGGCTGCTTCTGGGTACCCGTACCTCAACACGACATTCCTAGTATTGATGGACAAATAAAAGTTATTTATAAAGTTAATATTGTGTATTAAATTCAGTGATCCGGAGGCTATTCCATAATGAAATATATTAACAATATAAACAAGGAAATAAATTATAAATAAACATGGTTACAAAGCTAATTCAAATTTACTCATTTTGTCTTTCTTTGATGTTGTGTCCACATCTGTTGTTTTATTTACTAAATGACTACTTTGCGTACCTTGTCTACCTATAGTTCTTGTTGATACTTATTTATGTGAAATTATCAGTTTGTCTCCATTATCAAGTCTTACTTAAGTTATATACTAAACTACTACATGTATTGATTAACCATTAAGTTAAGTTTAAAACACAGCACGAACTAACATTTTATAAAACATTAAAATAATTGTTACAGAATTATTTGTTTGTCAGAACATATAATTTCCTTTTTTATACATATACGACGCGTATTTGTAAAGTAAGTTCAATATCATTTTAGCGCTGCCACAACCCTGCGCCCAGTGTTCCGAGCAAGCGAACTAGTCTTCCTTGATCATTGGCTCTTAACTGATGCCATTTTGATTCCTCTACATTGTATTATCAGTTTGCTGAGCATATTTGAAATGTTTAAGACAATTACTGTGCGATTCGTGTTGTAATTCAATTTTTGAACGCAAGGAATGTAATCGGCCAAAATTTATCGTGAAGTTAAAGAAGTTTACGGTAAAGACGCGATGAGTGATGGAATGGTGAGATTGTGGGTTAGAATGTTTAATGAAGATCGAACAAATGTCCACGATGAGGCTCATAGTGGTCGGTCTTCTGTTGTCAATGATGATTGGGTAAGAAAATTTGATGAAAAAATTCCACGAGAACAGACGTTTCACAATGACAACGCTTTCAGACGAATTTCACGAACTGTTTTGTACGAAATTGTTACAGACCGCTTACGTTATCACAAAGTGTGTTCCCGGTAGCTTCCAAAAATGCTCATTGATGTCCACAAAACCAAGCGACTTGGCAGTGCTTTGACATTTCTCACACGATGCACGGTGAAGAGGGAGAGGACTTTTTAAACCAAATTGTAACAGGTAATGAAAATTGGGTTCGTCATGTCTCACTAGAATCCAAGCAACAATCAATGGAGTGGAGACGCACTCAATCTCCAAAAAAACAAAGGTTCAAAACGACAATATCAGCACAAAAATCATGTGCACTTTGTTCTGGGCTGACGATTAATTAAAATATGTAGTTAAGTCGTAACTATCGTCACTGGTGGGAAGCTTCTATGAAGAAGGTATAAAAAGCTGGTCACCCGCTACAACATGTTTGAACATTGGCAGAAACTATGAATTTTTTTTTTTTTTTTGGTTTAACGTCCTGCTGTTTTGCACTTAAGGCTAATGAAGACGGGACCTACAGTTTTACGTGGAATCCGAACAACAGCCAATGATGTCTGTTAAGAAACCATTTAGAAAATTATTCAGGGTCAATGAGAATTGAACCCGGAACTTTTCCATTGATGGTTGCCATGACGATTGATAAAGCATTGATGCCTTAACAACCACGGCCATCTATGAAGCAAAATAGTTTAAGGTAAGCTCTTCCATGTAAAAATAAAATTGACTTGAAAAATATTGTTTTACTAGTTTTTTTTCATAACGGTACTTACTTTACGAATACCCTGGTATTTTAATATTACATACAAATAAATTTACTGTACCCTCTTCCTTCAAGAGCAGGACATATAGGGTCATCCCTGTTCTCGGCAACTTGACCACAAAGCAGACATTTTGTTTTGAAAACACTACCTTCTACCTCGATGACATTTGTTGACCCTGCCAGCTGGTGAAGTCCGTCTACATTCTCTGTAATTATTGTTAGTTTACGCCCTTTTCCTTCGTCTTTTAAATATTTTTCATAACTTGCAATGGCCGTGTATGCCTGGAACAATCCGAAATTTAGCTTTAAGAAACTCATCGGTGTTTTCAACTTGCTATTCCTCATGATTCTCAAAAATAAAGGAAGATGAAATTTAACTGAAAATTATACTTTTTGTCTCTAGTTTATTATTCAAAACTGTAAAATTAATGTTTACTTTCAGCAATGTCTGCCAGATTAACTCAAACATTAATAATTAGATTTTGATCCATTTGTCATCCGTACATATTTTGCTTTGGTTTTACCTTAAGTAAAATGTTAACTTTTAATCAGAACTTAGCTAAGATATTTGAAAAAGTTTTATACTCAAGACTTATTAAATTTGTCACTTAAAATGAACTGATCAATGCTAGGCTATTTAGTTTTCTTAAAAAAAAGAGCACGGATGATGCAATTGCACTGTTGAGCAAATTTTTATATGAAAACTTAAGTAACAGTAATCCAACAGTTGTTACATTCCTGGACTATTCTAAGGCATTCGATACGGTTGATCATAGAATCCTACTAGATAAATTATACAACATGGGTATAAGAGGCGTTTGTCTAACTTTAATTGGCAGTTATCTTCAGCACAAAAATCAGTTTGTTAAGGTGAATGGTAAAAAAAGTCATTCAAGAATAGTAGATGTTGGTGTTCCACAGGGCTCCATTTTAGGACCTTTGATATTTTTACTATACATTAATGATCTCTTGGTTTTGCACCAGGAGCTAATATCTTATGCTGATGATACTGCAGTAACAATGAACAGCAGATCATGGGAGGAACTATCAAATGATATGTCTTATACAGGGTGAGCCAAAAAACAGGACATTTAAAAAAATTAAATTACTCAATAACAAAAAATAGTATAATGTTACAAACCAAACTAAAATATTTGCATGATTTTGCCATTTCTACTTATGATAAGTAATATCCGTCAAGTGTCGTCCTTCCACATCCACACAGGCCAACCACCTCTTCTGCATACTCGCTACCTTGCGCAACATTGGCTGAGGAATTGCAGCGATCTCGTTCCGTATGCACTGCTTTAGTTCAGCAATATTCAGGAACTTAGGAACGGAGGCTTTACTCTTTAGATAGCCCCATAGCCGACAGTCACAAGAGGTCCGGTCCGAAGATCGCGTAGACCATGGAACATCACCAAACCGGGAAATCAAATGTCCCGGTAACGGTTGACGTAAAACTGGCATTGACTCAGTTGACTGCCACGGTGACTAAGTCGCACCATCCTGTTGGAACCAAATAGAGTGTTTGTCGATTTCTAACTGACATAACTGTGGCATCGGAAAATTTCTGAGCATGGCCACATAGCGTTCTGAGTTAACCGTGACAGGCATTCCCATGTCGTTCTCAAAACAATATGGGGCGATGATCCCAAACCGCACCACTAAACACCAAACAGTCACTTTTTGTGGATGAAGGGATCGTTCATAAAGTTCTGTTGGATTCTCGGTAGACCAGTATAAAAAATTCTACTCATTGAATTTTCCCGACAGTTCAAAATGAGCTTCATCCGACATGACCAGTATTTCAAGAAGATTCGCTTCGTTCACAAGCTGCAATAGTCTATGGCACATGGTAAGGCGTGAATCCCTCTGGTTTAGTTTCTGTGCCATCACTGTTTTTTAGGGATATAAATTTAAATCCAAATTCAATATTCTGCAGTATTCGAAATTGCCAAAGCAATTGATTGTTTACGGGCTGAGCGCTTAGGACTCTGCAGCACACTTGCGTGAACCATTTCAAAGTTTTCCAGCGTTCGAACTGTCCGAGGTCTGCCACTAGGTTTGATTTTGAGTTCCGGAAATTATCAACCCACCTTGGAATAGTTTTTCGACTTGGATTGGCACCATGACGACCGACGTTCACCAAGTTAGCACGAAACCGACGTTGTGTAGAAATCACAGATTCGTTACTTTTGAAAAATGACTCTATGACAAAAGCACGACGATGCACTAACCACTGATGATCCATGTTAACTAACATCAAAATGGCATTAACTAAACAATTATTTGCCGCAGCAATGAACTCTCCAACAATTATAGCAGCTGAGAAATTGCAGTACAAAAATAGGTCGGTTTTTATGGCTCACCCTTTAAATTGGATACTATATACTCTTGGTTATATCAAAACAAATTAATTCTGAACATTAACAAATCCTCTTATATTCCTTTTGGTAACTACGCTGACTCTGTGCCTAAAAGATATGAAATTGATATTGTAATAAATGGAAATAGTTTAAAGAGAACCTCAAACTGTAAATACCTAGGAATTACTTACGACTCAAATGTTAAATGGGACGTTCACGTTGGAAGTATGGTAAAAAAAGCAAAGTTTTTGGTCTATGTTTTCTTTAGATTAAAACAAATCTTAACAAAAAATCAGTTATTAGTTATTTACTATGGACTCTTTTATAGTATAGCTGTATATGGAATAATCGGTTGGGGTGTACTATACAGTACAGCGTTAGACCCGTTAGCAAGACTTCAAAAAAGGCTATTCAATATCATTGGAATCAACAATAAAGTTACAAATAAACCATTGGATATAAAACAAGTGTTTGTTGTTAAAGCTATAACCCACCTCTACCAAGATCTTAAAAGTGAATTCTTAAACAATTCAATAAATAGGTTTAAGAATATTTCTATGCAACGAAGTACTTCAATGAACTACCAAATGAGTTAAAATCGCTAACTTATAGTAAAAATGGTATAAAAAAGAAGATATAAGAAGAAAATAAGTAAATTTAGTATAAAGTAAACAAATTGAATGTATACGAAAGAAAGCTTTCTTTTTTTTCTTATGAATTAAATTAATTGACAAGTGTGAAAATCTAGGTAAATTTATAAAAACAATATACACCAATTTCAAATAAAAACTATTATAAATTACTATTGTTATATTATATTATACTAGTGGACCCGGCAATGCTTCGCTATTGCTTGATTTACCTAACCTAAAATTATATTCAGTTTTTGATCCAAAACAGCTGTTTTTTGTGCCCCTGATAAAATCAAAAGAAATCTTTCTTCTTCTTCCTTAAGAAACCTTCCATAAGATTAACATTGAAACTTTGAGGGCCACTGGGGCGTATCCCTGAGGACCGATGTAAATTATAATGGGATTCTGCTCATCTACAGGACACTACCTTTCTAACGGTATGCGCGAATTTCTCCTACGATGCACACAAGCTGAGAAAAAAGGACGACAAGTTTTGTGCTTGCCTATTAATATATAGATACTATTATTATACTATTGTATACTTTTATTATACTATTATATTAGAATTGGGCTAGGTATTTCTAGCACAATTTAATTTTTTTTTCATCTTTAAATATAGGGACATTTATAAAAACAATATACACCAATTTCAAATAAAAACTATTATAAATTACTATTGTTATATTATATTATATACTATTATTATACTATTGTATACTTTTATTATACTATTATATTAGAATTGGGCTAGGTATTTCTAGCACAATTTAATTTTTTTTTTTTATCTTTAAATATAGGGACCAACCTATGTATGGGCATATTTGCTCCCTATAGGTCCTTTATGTATTAATATGTAAAGGAGTTTTTGGTAATAAATTCATTCAATCAATTACAGGCAATTAATTAATGGTTTTATTTCAAGATTTAGTTCAATAAACAAATAAAGATAACTTAAATTTGTCAGATGTTCAAAAAATTTCTCGCGCCTTCAATGAGAAAAATTAAAGTATTGATTTTCTTTATATATGTAATTCTTCTGTAAGTGTGTATGTCATTGAACTCTTCCTAAACGGCTGGACCAATTTCGATGGAATTTTCTATTTACAATTTGATTACTCAAGTCAAAGAGATTAAATGGAATACCTACCCTTAAAATTAAATAATAATCCACTTACTTTTTCTATATTCTCAACTAATTTTACTAAAATTTCAAAACGATTGAATGAAATCCCGAACTACAATTAGAATATAGTCACTACAAATAAAAAAATTTAAATGAGGTAGCTACCCGTATACAGTAAAAATAAATTGCACTAAATTCCTGCAAACTATAAATCTAAAATTATTTAATGTTATTCTTGATTGATAAAAAAAAAAAACATTTGCAATTCGATTACTCAAGTCAAAAGGGATGAAATGGGATAACCACCCTTAAAATTAAATCAAGCAATAGCGAAGCATTGCCAGGTCCACTAGCTTTTTATGATAAACTTTAACTACTGTAGGTAGAAATATTTTAATATTAATATAATTTGAACACATATTTAACTACATATTTTACTTAATATTTATTATTGACATATATGCACTAAATACCTGAATGTTAATACTAAATAATTTTTGTTTAGTTAAAACTTTGATGTGCAAAATATTATTTGTGTTCACTGTAACAGCATATTTAAGTTTTGTTTCAACCAAAACTGTAGGCCTACTCAAGGGTGCCCTTATGATATTTTGTAGGAGGGGCTAGACTGGGGTATGAGAATTAAGATGTATCCCCCTTCTCCTTCGGCAAAAGGGGTCCAGGGAAATTTTTGACCTGCCCAGAAAGTATATGTAAAATCAAACAGCACATAACATTTAAAACATATTATAGTGTTAATTTCTTAAAAGAAAAATTCCTGACTATAATTAATAATATACATAGTTTACTTTCCCTGAGAGCTAGGGGGAGGGCCGCAGCCCCCTCTGCCAATACATATGGACGCCCATGGGCCTACTGATAAACCAACTGGTGTAATATTTCTAATTTTACCTGGTTAGGACGTCCTTTGAACATCAGATTCCTTTTATAGTGGTTGTACTCCCAAACACGAGCAGGAGACCTTACAAAGGTATCGTAGGAGTCAAGATCTTGGACCGTAAAGCCACGCCACTTCTCAGATGTATTGAAAATGATTCCCGATTCAGCAGACAGTTCGGGACCAGAAATAATCAAAACGTGTTTCGCCGATTCTAACATACTTCTAAATAAAGCTGAGTCGTTTGATTGCGACATGTGTCTTTCATAGGCTAAAACCTAAAAAGAAATATTATAAATGCTGTATTGTAAGTTTGATTTGTATGCCACAAGCTAGAAAACTGTTTCAGAAAAATACTATGAAAAGATTTATGCCCAATAAATATATTATTCCTTCGATAATATTTTTGATTTCTCAAACACTCAAAGAACCGAGGAAGCTATGTAACTCTTTATAAAAATGAAATATTGGTTAGTTTCCAACTTCAAATATGTTCAGCTCTTTATGTTTCAGGTGCACACTAATTTTGTACGACTAATGTGATTTTAATGAAATTGAACACATGTTTATGTACATGAAGTAATACAACCATTCAGTGAATTTTGTTTTAAGTGAAAGTGAACATACAAACACGCTAGTGAAAATAAATTATGCGGGTCGTTCAATAAATAATTTAAAAAGGATACATTTGAAATTTTTTCAACATAATCTCTTTTTAGCTCTATACACTTCTCTAAGCGTTTTCCCAACCTGTCCACAAAGTAAGATTTCGGAAGGTCCTCAAAATAAGCATCTGTTTGGGAAATGACTTCCGTTGTCCGCCGAGTCATTTTTTCAAGTTTGAAAATAAGAAAAAGTCTCTGGTTGTCAAACCTGGCGAATAAGGTGGATGTTGTAACAATTCTAACTTCAATTCCATAATTTTATCCATTGAAACTGCACAGGTTTGAAGCAGTGCATTGCCTTGATGAAAGAGGACTTTTTCAAATGAGGACGTTTAGTTTTGATTTCTTCACTCAACAGGTGCAAAATGATGCATAGTACTCTACAGTTATAGTTTTTTCTTTTTCCAAGTAATCAATGTAAATAATTTCTCTTGCATCCCAAAAACCTGGCCGTAACCTTTCCAGCTGATTTCACCAACTTCGCCTTCAAAAATCTGTTTTGACTGTACCATTGTATCTGGCATAAAGCAATGAATCCATGTTTCGTTATATATTGACACAGAAACTCATCCAGATTGCGACAAAAAAAAACGCTAAATACGTTAAATGTTGTAAATCTTCAATTAACAGGTCATGAGGTCACTAGACTAGAAAATGTAAAACCTATCGAGAAGTTTAAGGTTAAATCTAGAGAAGTACAACAGAAATAAAACCTGTTAACAAGTTCAGTACCATATTAAGTTTTTCCTTGTTAAAACTTGTCAATTTTAAGATCTTGCAAACCTCTAAAACGCTTTTAAAAATGTAGTTTTTATTACACAAAAAGAAGTAAATTTGTCAATTGATTGAAAGTTTTAAAACTTGTCAATATAATAACTTATTCAACTAACTGAAATGAATATAATATTAGACAAACTTACTTGAACAAACAGCCATTGTATCCCAACAAATAAAATATGTTTACTAGCCATTCTAAGCCTGACAACTTAATAAAGTCGGTATAAGTAATTGTATTAGTTTACAATATAAATTGAATCAAGATAAACCATCTGATGTCCAGAAATGATAAGACTTCATCCATTAGAACAATGTCAGTAGTGTTATAATTAGAAAAATTCAGAGAGTAAAATGTGTAAACAATAGGGAAAATAAGCTATTATGTCTGTTAATTTTTGGTTTTTAAAAATTAATAGTTTTAGGTAAACAAGTAGTGTACCTACAATATGTGTCTCCTAAATCTTAATTAAAGAATCAATCGGATATTTATGAAATTTTATGGTTAATTAAATGCAGACAATACTTGAAAAACTACTGGGTAATTATAGGTATATGTTGTTTTGTGGAAAAATAATTGTAATGTTAATACATAATGATTAAAATGTCTTTGTTAGACATAAATATAACAGCATCTTTATCATTAAACTAGATAAAGAACTTAAAATTAAATATGTTTTATTCTTTATGCCCGATATTAAATTGACCCAATCTAGCAATCACAAAACTATAATACTGTACTAAATTTTGTTTGTGTGTAAATATTATAATACACAACATTTTGAGAATATATATAAAGAGAAAATTAAAACAAAAAACTTCATACAACAAAAACTAAAGAGAATTGATAATTACTTTCAAAGTGTTATGTGTTACCATTTGTGTCCGTGGACTAAAATGGGATAGAGTGAAGTAATTGTTATGATTTAAAAAATGTAACAACAAACAATAGTGTGTAATTTGAAACATACAGTAAAACCTTGGTTATCCAAGTTTCCGTATTAACCGAGGCAAATTTAAAAAAAACTTTTGTCAAAATCTATTCTGTTAACTTAAAATAAATGTAAGTTAACTGAATTGATTCAATAAAGAATTCACAGCTTGAGAGGATTTCTCAATAAATGAATTTATAATCAAAACTTTTGTGTTAGGTTCAACAGAAAGAAAACAAAACTGTCGTTTGCCTTGTACATCCTGAAAACATTTCTGCTACTTACCCAACGCAATAGTTGACCTTTAGCGGAGAGGTAGTATGGTGAATGGCGAAGCGGTCTTGGGCCTGATTACACTCCCCTCCTCGTGGCATTGTATTTAGGACTCACCATCCATTCCCAAGAGTTGTTTCTTCCCCCTGCTACTGTGTGCTGTTCTTTTGTTTTTAGTCAGTGTCGGTGTTAAACTTTGAGAGTGTCATTATGAGTGGAAAGCGAAAGCGTGTTGTATTATCTTAAAATCAAAAATGTGATATAAATGATTGGATGGAGGCGATTCAATAAGAAAAGTGGCAATTCATTTAGGTATTGGGGATTGTAGACGAAATAGATCGGAAATTGAAAAGTGGGTATCTCAATGTTATTCAAATAAAGAAGAGGCTAGACAATCAATAAAAAAAGCGAGCATGAAAAACTTCAGAGGCATGATGTTTGTGGTTTTTATTACAGTAGCTTACAGTATCCAATTTCTTTCATTTGAGTACATTATCAAACCTTCTTTGTTTATTTAAAACTTTATTATTTAAAGCCAAATAAAATGGATTTTCAAGTAAGTATGGCTCCAAATCAGCATATAACGACGTAAACGACACGGGAACTCGCACCACATTGGTTTTCTCACGGCCTACCGTATTATCAGAGTTTTTGGTTATCCGAGGTCTGCTCGGTCTCAATTATCTCGGATAATCGAGGCTCTACTGTAATAGTAAAAATACATAAAAAGACAATATCGTCGCGTAACTAATAACACTGCTTAAAGTTTTCATGTACATATAATGAGTATT